>JAOBYK010578667.1:9685-30775 GCA_025434845.1 Phenganax subtilis | reverse complement strand
TTCATCATCTGAACTTTCATCTTGTTGTTCAGTTTGAGCGTTTTCAGTCAGACTGTAATCACTGAGTTCATCTAGAGGTGAAAAAACTTACATCTGGCGAAAAGTTCGACATTAATAAGTAACTATATAGTGTAAATCATTTTTTGTATTTAAACTCTTGCTAGCTTTAGTAATCGCAATATAGTTGGATAATATAATATGACCTTCAATATGCCAAAATGACAACAGTAGGGTAAAAAGAGAGGGCTGGTATGAATCATTATTCATATTTACCCTTACCAGTACTAGCCATGACAAGGCTAGCCAGGAACAAAAATCCAAGAGAAAAAATCAATCTGGAGTCCATTGTTTCACCTTCTTTCTTCTATGCAGTGTACTGTTCACTTCAACTCAGAAAAAGCATCGACAACTGTCAAGTTACACTCCAGCTGCTTTTATGCGCTGGCATGCATGCGCCAAGTAAAAAACTTTTATTCCACAGTAGAATTTTAATTGGCTCATTTTCCAGGTAAAAAAAACTTTGAAAAATGAAAGCACGAGGCTTTCACAAGTCTTTTAGTGCTGTCTATTAGCCGTGTACAATTACCCAAGATACCGTGGCTAAACGCAATCAAAAGTGAGCTCTTTGCGGCTGCAAGCTATTGATTTGAAAGAAGTTCTTAAAAACTGCACTAAAAAGCATTAATTACTGTGAAGCTGGTACAATAGTCTTTTTACAAACTATGCTTGTAAAGCAATATTTAGACAAAGATGTATACAGACCTTTTAAACATGATGTCATGTTGTATAACGTAAACGTTTTGCTGTCATTGTAAGGGTCTGAACATTTAACTATTTTTAGAAAATTGTGATTAATTATTTTATCAAATTTTCTAAACCTCGTGTTTTTAATGCACGCAAATACGATAACTTTAAATTTTAAAACATTGTAAAGCCCCATTGAGCATAAGGAAATGGCGCTATAGAAGTAGATTTTATTATTACTGGCTGGGGCTCTGTGCCCAGCGAGTTAAGGTTTTAAGGCTTCGGCGCCGTTTCACATTTTGCTGGTCTTTGGTAAGTCAGAAATTTTTTGCGTCACAAAAGGAAGTCAGAGTGCTTAAATGGAAATAGCATTTATAACATTTCATAATATCAATTATATTAAAAGATATAGCATTTTTATTGAACAATCTCTTGAAAACACGCATACTATTCACACCACACACGAATGAATGGCTGTTTGTTCAAAACAGAATCGAAGAGTATATTATTGCAATATGATAGATTAAGGCCCGTTTCAAATGCTGCACTACTGCCGCGTCGACGGATGAATTAAAAACAGTCAATACTGAGGGATTTCAGCTGAGTAGTTATTGCCCTTAACCCATTCGGCACGGCAGTAGTGCGACCAATGAAAGGAGCATAATTTCCGCGATAAAGTTTTGACTTGGAGATCCCAGCATGCAATGATGAGTAAAGCTCTTGGTATTCCCAAGCTTTCTGTCATCAAATTTCAGGTCTGAATCAGTTAGGGAAACGCCATTCAAATATGATATTTGCTCAGGTGTATTGTCCTGGACATCATGTTTGTCGAATATGACCTTACCTGCAAAGATATCTAGGAATCCTTCTTATCTACATTCACAGGATTTCATAAAAGTAATGCAGGTGTAAAACGAACAAAATGACGTATTTGATCGTTTTACTGACCATTCTATCAACATTACAAGGAAATGCTGAGGCAGTCAAAGCTCTCAAAGTTGCTGCGTTCAATGTTCAAGTTTTTGGACAAACAAAAATCTCCAAAAGTAATGTCCTAGGTATTCTTGCTAAGGTTTGTAAATGTACAATATAATATGGTTTCAGAAGAAATTATCGTGTTTTATTAACGTTTGTTGGCTTCAGATTGTCAACCGCTACGATATTATTTTGATTCAAGAAATCCGAAGCAAAAAAGATGCAATTCGAGTACTTTTAAAAAATGTGAACAAGTGAGTTGAATATATATGGCCGAAATATTTCTTGTACATGAGAAAGACTCATTTTCTACGCCCCTCGCTCAGCCAACGTTTGCAGATTTAAAAGTTAAAATCACTCTCAGGATACTGTTTGTAAAGACTTTGTGTGACTCTAGATTGGCGAAAAGTAGAGGTTCCAGTCAGTACGAGATGAGTGTCAGTGGAAGACTGGGCCGATCAGCAAACAAGGAACAATATGCATTCCTGTACAGGCAAGTAAAGATTCATGTAAATACTTTTTAAGTTCTTTTTCACAAGCAAGTCTACATGAAAAACGATTACATATAACTTACGTAGTCATTGCGTGAATTGTTACATTGCTACCAATTTTACAAGCAGAGTGAGGACACAGAGTATGGAGGTTTTCAAACTAATATTAGTGGACCCTTTTCTTTTGTTTTCTATGAAAATAAGTTGAAAAAGATCAAAATTAAACGTCAATAAATTAGTATTTGTTTAGGAAAGGTATTGCGATAGCGAGGAGAAGCTACACATATGCAGATAAGAATGACGACTTCGAGAGAGAACCTTACGTTGTCCATTTTAGTATTCCTTCAGGAGGTAATCTTCACTCGCAATTATTGAGTTGTAGTTAGAAGCACAAAATTCAAACAACACTTGTTTGAAAGCGTTCCACACATTGAGTGGGTATACTTAGGTAAGAACTTTACCTTTCACGATATGAAGTTTGAGGTGGACAAAATCATGTACAGAACTTCAACTCCTATGTACAACAGCATTTTGAGAACTTGCCCCACATGTGCATCACAACAGAACGTACTCATGATCATTGTCACTATTCTGGCTGTGTTCACTCTAGCTGTAAATGACATTGTATTCATTGGCATTCACACTAAGCCTAAAGATGCCGTGGGAGAAATCGATAAACTCGTCGATGTTTACGAAGATGCTGTGAAAAAATGGAATATAAGGAATGTTGTTATTATGGGAGATTTGAACGCAGCATGTGACTATGTTCGAGATGCAGACTGGAAAAATATAAGACTGGCGAATGATCAACGATTTTGGTGGCTTATTGATGACTGTCAGGATACGTCTTTGCAAGGTTCGAGATGTGCTTATGACAGGTAACGCAAAAATTGCTAGTTTATATCTCGGTCGAAACTGTAATTCTTGAAAATCCATCCAAAACTGTCTCCTACTCGGTCTTTTCTAACTACAGTGCAATGTTGCTGGTGTCTGACGAAGCCATTTTTTTCTGTTTCCAGGGCAATAGCGAGCGGTGATGATTTATTGAAAAGCATTGTTGCGCGGAGTGCAGGATTGTATGATTTTAAAAATGTTTATAAACTGAGCATACAAGAGGTAATTAACATTGTATTCTCGCTGTTCTGTGCAGATTTTAACTATAAGCTTTTCTATTGACACAGGCAAGCAATGTAAGTGACCATTTTCCAGTTGAATTTGAAATAAAACAAAAAGGTAATCAAGTTTTATGTTGAATATTTACTCTGCTTAGATAGCATGCGCAAGGCCTCAACTAACGGACAGCAATAAACTGAAACAGAAAAAACCTTCAAAACACAATGAAAATAACTTTTCTTTCGGTCAATTAGCTCATGATGGTCGAGTTATAGCATTTTTATGAATTTGAAACCTTTCCTTAAGGTTGGAAAGAAGTGGAGTCAATGGATTACGTATTAAGTAGTGTTTTGTCAAAGAACTTGAAGTCAGTGTTGTATGCTGAACTTCGTCGGTCTGGAAGTCAGCTTAAATCAACTTTATTCAAGAAGACTGGAGGCAAGGCCAAGATTGTGTTCAAAGAAATTAAGAACAGCATCGCTGAGGCTATAACCAGTGTTGAAACCCTGAAGAAAACATACTCTAATCTAATGGGTGACATCCAGACCGAACAAGCCGTGAGGTATTTAATGAGACTGGAAACTAACAAGCATCCTTACCAAGTATTTTCCGAATATAGAAACACAGTTGACGTGAATATTGAAGTGGAGTTAGTTTGGGACGTGCAGAAATCACCAATAACTTGTCAACTCGTCATTTCAAAGTCTCTTTAGAGACTCGATGTTTTCGTGTAAAAAACCATGTAGTGTCGGTATATGTAGAAGCTGGTAACTTTTTTGTGTAAAAGATTCACAAAACATTTTTTTACTTTCTATTGACGTGAAAATCTAAAATATAAACTTGAAATATTTTAACAAAAGTTCCATGTTAGCAATAAAATATCATTTGACTCTGAGGCAGCTCACTGACAGAAAATTCCGAAGCTGCACCGGGCAAGCTAACGCAATAATTATGTGACTTCTAGCTTCATCTTTTTCGTGCTCAAGTTTTGGAAAAGCTATATGGAGATTTCTTAATATTTTTCTTTGGCCATGCAGCCGTGTTCAGTATTAAACAATTCTAAAATTTGAAAAATAAAACGATTGCTAAGACAATCATGCTTCAAAACAGCTAGACGACTCAATAAGCTCAACCAAACCGGCCATATAGCTAAAATGCACGCATATTGCACAAATACTTAAACTTACTTTTCAACGGAGATATTTGACGTTTTTGCGAGCGAGCGGTCTTAAAACACGACGAAGTTTGACAGGTTGTTGTACAGAAATCACAGAAAGTCCGTCTTCAGAAAAACGGCGAAAGTAAATCTCAGGGTACATCTTTTCAAACTGAAATATACAAAACGTCTCAAAATGAATTGTGATATAACCTTAACGATACGTTTCTTCGTTAAGCTTTTTATCAGACTTTTACCAAATCTTTCCCCAAATATAATCAACATGTCCATCTCGTGGCAAGCGAATAGGGACACACACATAACTGACGATGAAAATATTGTCGGTGAAAAAACAGCGACGAACCTGTTTCAACTTTTTTTTACGTTCTTTTGCGCTCATTTTCTCATCATGAACAATGTTGTGAAGAAGATCTTCAAGAAATCTTTGTGTTCCGAGCTGCTTCTGTTCTTCGTATTCTTGTTTTGTGACTCGTAAACAAAATGCAACGTCATTGCTTTGAAGTGCTCTCTAAATCAAAGCCATAGAAAATTAAAATGACATTTAGTTCACTCATGAAGTTTGGCAATAAAGAAAATATCTCTGGAGTGAATTTTATTGCATGAGGACTGACTTTCGGTCATTACGTCAGAGTTACACGGGAATGAAGCTGAGTATTTAAGCAACATAAAAAGTGTTTTCATGGCTTGTGACTTAATTATAGGTCAATTGAAATGCAAGTTTTGCCAACCTCATTTCGTTTGTAGCGGAACGCAATTTGTTGTTCAACTTCATATTTTAAACCATCTGGAACCTATACCAATACAAAAACCAACACTGATTTGAAAAATAGAATTTATATACTAACAACTGTGAGACTGATGCATCAATTCCTATATTTTACCATCATTTTGGGAAAAAAAGTCCACATCAGAATAGCACAATTTTGAAATTTATTCCAGCTCCTTTCACTCTCTCTCTCTCTCTCTCTCTCCTCTGTCAACAAGAACGTCAGAACATAACAAACCTTGAAAACTTCGGCGTAATTTTCCATGATAAATGATGTAATCCGGATTCCAAGAATCTCATGAACGCTCTCTTTCTCGCCAAAAATACACGGAAGGAATGTCTGAATGGCCTGCAATACAACCATAATACAACGATGAATTGGAAATCTTTCAACAGCAGTTATCAAAAGTAGTAGATCAGTCATTTTAGCAAAGCAAAATTTTTTAATAACGTTCAGCCTGGAAAGTATTAAACTATTTTTGAATCTTACTAGCTCTCGTGTTGGTAGCGGTCCATTAAGGTTCAACTGATGATTGTTTGAAACTTTGATCATGAATCTGAGAAGAAGTTGAAGTTGCCGTCGTTCATGTTTTCCCAACAATAGAAAAGTTAACTGGAGGGCCCGAATGGCGGACAACTTGCACTTCGCGATAGTCCCTGGAAATTAAAAGTACACTGAGTTTGAAAACTACGCAAAATGAACTGCCGCAATCTCACTGAGCAGTCTAGATTTTTAAATTCTACAAAGGTAGCTTCACGCGTGCTTTCAGTTTGGAAAATTGCATGGTGTCGTCTCAATTAACAATATGACTGCTTTATTCTTCGTGAGGTTCCACACCATTTAAATCGTCTGCAGGGTCTAGGCCAGGGGGGACGGAAGCAATCTTTAGCGGTGGGGGCAGCCATTTTAAAAAGGCACCTTTTTTGTGTCATCTAGTTTCTTGTGCGACATAATTAATGCTTACTAATTGTTTTTTAATTTTTTTCAATTTTATTAGAAATATCTGCAGCTTAATACTTTGTCTGGACGGTTTGGTTACTTTTTTCCAATTATCTTTTATAACAGTCACTGTTCAAGAATATTCTCGAGGAAACAAATAATCATCAAGAGACCTTTAGACTATGTATAGTCTGTTTGTTGTATTTTTTGATTTGCCCCAAGAAACAAACTATGACTCAGCATAGCTTCTTGTGCTCTGTGACGTACAGTAGCTACCATTTATGTGTGTGTCATAATTGTATTGTAATGTATTATACTTGATTTGTTTGAGCAGGTTTCTTCCTTTCTTTAACTTTTTCACTGGGGAAGCGCAGACAGAATCACTCACTCTTTCGTCTGTTTGGTGTTGTTCAAAATGTGAAAACTGCCCGCGCACTACCTAGGCAATGGGGGCAGCTGCCCCTGCTGCCCCTGTGGCTCCAGCACCCTTGCACTAGGCTGATTGGACCATGAATTAATGGCCTCACCTGATATCTTTGCAAAAACGTTAATAAAATTTGAGGTCACCAATGGTTCAAGAAGTAACTGATAATGTTCCTGAATTGTCTTAAAAACGTCATTTTCAAATCCTGCATTAACATGCGACGGACGTGAGTCGATACTTTGCGGCCCTAAAGTAAAAAGAGGCAAAGCTAGGATCAGTGGAGCTTAGAAACACTTCATTTTTTGTCAGAATTTACATTCATAATTGATACTAACAGTGGATGAGACATTTCATGGCTGAGATTAACCACTTGGGATGTGCTTCAGTAACTATAAAATAATATTAATAGACAAAAACTGTGACACATTGTTTGTAAATAGCATGCCTGTTATAGTATAATACTGGATACACACCGCATCTGAAATTACTTGCAACATTGTCCATGACATTCTTCCAACTTAACAAATTGACATCCAAAATGTCTTCCAAGCTATCTACTTTCAATGCTTGTTGCAGCCTGGAAAATTTCAACCTTTTGTAATTACCACCACCTCATGCACAAATTATACCAAGAATTAATAAAGAGCCATGCATAAAATGATGGGCAGAAAGCAATTGGACCCCAAGAGAAGGCTTACCTTTCAACACAAACATTTATCCACAATAGATTTGGCTCAATTTCATGTTCCCGTTGCTTATGTCCACAAGACCCACATTCTGCTCGCCATACGTCAGTTTGTGAAATCTGACTATCCCCTTCTTGGCAATTGTTCACAGTTTTTGTTTCTAGGTGGGCATCAGACTTGGGTACTAATTCAGCAATAACAGATGTTATTTGCTTATTGATAAGTTCTTTACTCGGAGATCTAAACTCCTCACATTCCACATCATCTTCATAATTCTCATCCTTCATCAATCTAACATCATATTGACTTTTCCATCTCTTGGACTGCAAACCCAACTCTGAGTCATTCGTGTTCAACCCTCCATTTGCTAATACAGAATTTGAAGTCTCCAAGCTGTCAAGCTCACTGTAATCTGCATCCTGAGTTAATTTTGCTTCCTTGGAGTCACTTTTCTTTACGTGTGCATCTTTAGATGTATTCTGTGGTATATTTCTGTCTCCTAAAGGTTTCCTAGTAAACCTGTTTGAGAAGCTAGAATGTCTCTTAACTGCTTTTTTAGACTTAGAGTTCCAACTATTTTCTTTCTCATGCAGAACCTTCCTTCTAGCCTTGCTTGTGAAAGTGTACAGATGGCATTCTTCAAACACTGATTTAGAAGATTGTAAGGCCACATCTTCAAAAACGTTTCTTTCTAGAAGTTTTTGACACAGTTGCTTTGCTTGTGTTTTTGACACATTTTGCCCAAAGTTGGGATTAAATTTCAGAAAATCATGGATCCAAGCAAGAGCTTCTGACCCACTAAAACAATCTTCGTAATATTTCATGCGCCATCTTTTCTTCTTCAAACGCACACCAGTTTTGAAATTCTTCACTAGATTATTCCACTAAATCAACACATAAATTTACTCGAATTATTTGCTCAACATTGTGTTCGTGTAAATTGCAACATTATACTTACCACTTTAGTCGCTCTAAACGGCTCATTCTCAGCAAATAGAGTTATAGTCTGACCTGAATCCATCTAAATTGTTAAATTTAACCAATGACTGGAGAAATATCTGAAGATCATGAAAATAATGGACAGATCTGAGATCTATTCGTGTTGCGTGACTTCTAAGTCGTTCTAATTGAGACGTGCTAATGAGATGGAACTATTCCAAATATGTCATTTTAAATCTCCCGCTGCCGTCAAAACAAGCTACTAGATTGGCTGAGAATGTGTGACGTCATACATTGTTGCATCTTCTCCACTCTTGCTTACATGAAGTATGCCCTAGTGCAAAATCAACATGGCGACGGAAACGTCAGCTTCCATGCCACAAAAGAAATATTATCGACAAAGAGCGCACTCAAACCCTATTGCAGATCATGCCCTGGTTTAGTATGTAGTAGATCACCACATTTTCATGTCCCTAATATTATTATATGTTATATGTGAGAAAAAAATGCAGACATTTTATCGACGTTTGTAATTGTAATGACTTTAATATATGGTCTAGTTTTGCGATCTATTAAGCGACATTAGAAAAATACTGATTAACATCAAATCTTTTGAGTATTTAAGCTGTGAACACTTTCTCTGTGTTACAAGGTGTCGCAGACGGCACAAGTAAACTGTCTATTGTAACGGGAAGTAGAACTTGCTTCTCTCTTTGTCTTGTTTATTTGTGTACGATGCGTGCCAAGAGATCTACAAGTCATCCCTACCTTGAAAATGACTTTGCTGTTCTCACTGTATAGTTCTAGTTCTTCTATTTTGCAGTCCAACAACTCCTGATGAAATGGATTGGTCTGCTCTATACCCAGCATTTTTTGAAGGTGATTCAAGCGAAAAAGCGAGCGTCGAGTTTGCTGACGTAGGCTGCGGCTACGGAGGATTACTTGGTAAAATAATGCTGGAATAATGGCGCAAATGATTTAAATTAAACTTCTTGTTTAATGACTAGTAATTAGCGATTAGTGCTAATAGTGTGAGGTTGCGCTGCATTGAATAAAAAGTTTACCACTCGTTTAAAAAATCCATGAAGTATTTGGAAACTTGTGTTTTCCAGTGTCACTGGCGACGGAATATCCAAAGACGCTGATGCTTGGACTAGAAATAAGAGTCAAGGTTGCTGTAGATATAAAATTGTTTGAATATTTGTCAATCTTGTCCTCAGCAATAAGTTTGATCTTTATTATTATAAATAGGTAGAGTGCAAACAAATTGCTGTTAATATAACTACGATTATACAACAACGCCGATGGTCTCCCCCTTAGAAAAAGAATCTTTCTCGCCTTTCCTAGTGGAGAAGTGATGTTGAAATTCAATGATTTGTTTATAAAATGAAAAACACGAGAACTTTTGAATCTTTTTTTACACGTGCTATTATGGACCGTATGAAGACTGTAGTAAAGTTTTGTTCTTTCGTTGCGTTGTGACGTTACTTTTCAGGTGAGTGACTACGTGAAGGACAGGGTGATTGCTTTAAGAGAGGCGAATCCAGGAAAATATCAGAACATCAATGTTCTGCGTGGAAATGCCATGAAATATTTACCAAACTACTTCAAAAAAGGACAGGTAAAACACTAGTCAAAGTACACTAAGTAGGAATGTCATTTAGATGTTACGCACCAGCGCTGCAGAGCATAGAAATGATCAGTACATGATCTTCTTTGATTTAGTTGAAAAAATTGTTTTTCCTCTTCCCTGATCCTCATTTTAAACAGAAAAAACACAAATGGAGAATTATAAGGTGAGATACAAAACCATGGCGAAGGACTACGGCACTGAAAGAGCAACTACATGTCTTGTTTTTCTGTCTTTTTCTAATATTTTCCATTCATGTTTAGTCCGACCCTCCTTGCTGAATATGCTTATGTTTTGGCAGTGGGTGTGAGTATTGTCGCACAAATTTATGCAGAATTTCTAAAGTTTGTAACAATAGTCTTGCTGATCCTATTTTAAACTCCAAAGTAGTGTACGTATGAAACAAATAGGTTTTCGCTTATCATAATTTCAGGGTGTCGTATATACAATTACTGACGTTCCCGATCTGCATCAGTGGATGAGAAAACACTTCATAGAACATCCATTGTTCGAAGAAATGACACAAGAGGAACAAGTATGGGCAAAGTACACTCCATTCAATTTTGTCGGAGCCATAACTTAACTTACCAAAACCAAAGTCATATTATGGTCCTACTCGGAGAAATGCTGTAATTTCCCTCGTGATTATTTTCGAAAACTTTTGTTCTAGGATAATGATCCAGTGATTCCAAAACTTGGTACCTCCTCTGAAGAAGCAAAGAAAGTCACAAGAAATGGCGGACCAAAATTAACTGCGATTTTTCGGAGGATCGAAGATCAATGTTCTTTAAGTGGTGACAGCTGAGGAATTTAATGTTTGGTAAACCTTGTTGCGCATATTATCCGTGCATATGTGTACAGACTTCAGCCTACAGTACAATGTTGACATGTTTTGCCGGATAGTCTGGTCGTGACACAGATCTTTTATAAAAATATGCATTTTAGAAGAAATGTGTTACCTGTTAAAACTCAGCCAGCAATCCTATCACGTCGATGAAAAACAATACTACCAGAAATAATTTCTTTAATATTAAAAAAATACTTTTGAATCTATAGCCATTTGTAGTGTACACTAGACTTGCTGCATTAAGCTTTGTAATCTTTCTCATCATCAATTTGAAAACCTTTGTTCAAATCTTCTAAATATTGGTAAGAATTGTACTCATTTTTTAGTTTCTTGTAAAGAAAGTAAACAGGCCATTGTTCTACAGCATTATTTCCAAAGTTTTTCCAACCCATTCTTTCTGCAATAAACTGGTTCATGGGACGATTATGTTTTGGTAAAGCCGTAAACCACATTTGCAGCTCTCTCATTACAAGTGGGCAGAAGCAATCTCTTGCGTACTGCTCAAACGCCCATCTTTGTTCTATTTCATGGACGCAGATACAGAAAGTAATGCCTTCATTTTTACAATATTTCACATTTTGTAACGCGGACGCTTCCGAATTTTTTTCATACTTTTCCTTATCTTCACATTTTTTACCTATCTGCTCACAGTAAGGTTTGACCCTTAAAACATTGCTCTCTGGTAAAAGATCATAAAAGCCTGGGCAGTTGCTAAAATCGTAATCTTCAAGTCTTGCAAGGGAGTGGTAAGTGCGAACATTTAAATTTTCACTTGGTGAATAATAAAAATAATTATATATCAGATGAAATTCCGCCTCACGATCGGGATATTGCAGCATAGGCTTCGTAAAATCAGCGTTCCTGTCACCAGATTGTTTCTGACGACTTTGATCCGGCAAAGCATGAATGCTATCGTAAAAATATGCCAAATATTCGGGAACAATCCAGTGTTTGTTGGTGCAATTTAATGGTAAACTTGGTGCTATTTCATGCGCTCTCCTATAAACACGTTTTAACATCCTCACTCCCATAAGCGCTGCGATATGCAGAGGGGACATCCCTTCAAATGTTGAATCACATTGGAAACTCGACTGGTAAGGTTTGGTTCGCATAAAAAACTTCCTTAATAACTTTTCAAGTTTACGACGTTCATTCTCCTCGAAATCAGATTGCTCAACTGATACAGCCTTATCATCCAAATTCAACAGCATTCGATTGACGTGATAAATAAAGTCATCATTATGCGATACGTTCGCAATTTTCCAAACAGTTTCTCCTTTGCAGTTTTTATCAACTACACTGGCATTCCAATGGTTGATCAAGTATTTTGCCATGTGCCACAATCCATACTTTGCACAGAGGTGAAGAGCTTTATTTCCACAGGCACAAGACGTTTTCTCGCGGTAAATCGTGTACAGAAATCTTTTCCCATGAAAAGACCGAACACCAGATGTCCGAGGTTCAACAAAACTTTCTGAATTTTCCTCCCCACATTTTTCTTCAACGTTTGCTCCGTTTTCCAGTAGAAGTTGTACCATTTTAGTATCATTTCGCTCTGCTGCATCCATCAATGGTGTCTTCCCGGAATGATGTTTGCATTCCAAAGCAGAGTGTCCAAACTGCAATAGAAGCTTTGTAACGTTGAAAAGACCTTTTGAAACAGCAGCGTGCAAAGCAGTTTCACAAAACATACCATGGTCGTCAAGATGTGATCTATTTCGATGAATAACTTTAATAGATTCGCATTCTAAACATTCATCTTTTGCACCAGCTATTTCCAAAAGATATTTTACTATAAAAAAGTTATTTCTTGCAGCAGCGTGATGAAGAGAGATAACATCAACTTTGGCTCCACTGTTAAACAGTAATTTAACAAGATCTACATGCCCTCTTTCTGCTGCTACGTTTAGTAATGAAGGTACATACTCGTTGAACTTTAGAAAGGAAGTATTGTGTTGTAGCAACACATCAATCACGTTCGTGTGTCCATTAAATGTCGCCACATGCATTACGCTTAATTCCTCGAAACCTTTCATTTGCATCAAGGCTTTAACTTCATCAGCCAAATATACGCTATTCAAAACACAGTTGGCACAAGTTCCTTTGTTAAGAAACGCTTTTATATTTTCGACAAACCCTACCGAGGCTGCGTAAAAAGCTGGTGTTTTTCCTGCAAAGTCAAGAATATCGATGGAAGAAAAGCTAGGAAGAAAAATTTCCAACAACCGGAAACCGCTCTTTTTTCTTGCAAGTTTGTGTAGAATACTTTTACCATCCTGCTGACTACGGAGATTTGTAATATTCAAAAGTTTTAGCTCTTCTTTGTGAGCGTCACTCGGGCCTTCCGAATTTAAGATATGTGTGCACAATCGAGACAGCTCATTGAACGAAATTCTGTAATTATTTCTCCGTGTGTGATCAATAAGGAAATCAGCAATATAAGCATGTCCGCGACGTTTTTGGATGGTAAACCCTCTTACTCGGTTGTGGTTGTTCACTAACCATTCAGCAAACGACTGATGGTAGATGCTCACAGAATGATCCTGCCCGAACTTTAGCAAGCAAGAAACGTGTTCAACAATGTCAGTCATTTCTGTCCCTTGGCTTCCACGCTTCAGGATTCCAAACACTTCAGTTTCTTTCAAGGAACCTGCAGCCAAGAGAATTTCAAACAGGATTTCATAGCGATCAAAGTATTCTTTTAAAAAATATCGTTGAAAAACTTGATAGTACATATCGTCTAAGCTGTCTGGTAATGATTCAAGTTCAACTGTGCCACTTGTTTCGAAGTTATTGTGCAAGACAGTTTTAACATACAGAAAATTCCCCTGCGCACGCTTGGTTAACTCGTTGGTAATTTCGTAGGTTGGGCTATCAGAGTTTAGTGGATTGAATGCTTTCCACAGACCGCCCAAGAAAGGTGATTTTTTTCTTTTTAAAAAACGTGAAATATAGAAACGAATATCTTCAATGTTTCTTTCGTCCGTGGAATTTAAAGAAACTCTTCGCACTGTTCGAGGCACTTTGGAATGCACAATTGTCCCGTTTCGCGAACTCATGATAATTTTCAGCCATTGAGGGAAGTAGCGTATTTTATAGTGCAGTAAGTCTAAAATTGCTGAAGTTTCGCCGTCTTTCTCCACGCATTCATCCAGCGCATCGATTACTATGTATTTAAAACTTTCTAGATATAAACGATTTAGAGGTACAATAATTGTTGTATCAAAACAAGCTGTTGGATCTCGCTCACAACGGCTATACAGCGCAGTTCGTATATGTTCTTTGTTTGATATTTGATCAGCATACTCGGGAATATTGCTCGCAATCTGAGCCACTAAATTACGCACAAATGAGGCACCATTTCTCTTTTCTTTCTCAGAATAATCACAGAGATGATATCCAATGATGTTGTCATGAATTGCCAAGCTAGACAACGGTGAACAAATGAGTTGAGACAAAAGAGCTGATTTTCCAGATCCAGGATCTCCAGTGATAAGAACTCCAACAGGAGCGCTGATGTTCTCAAATAAATCGTCCAACTCTCTAAAGAACCAACCTCTGCCAGAAAAATTCTCTCGTTTGTACGATAAATGAGTATGAAAGTCAAAGCTCAAGCCAAACTTGTGAGCACTTGGTATTTCATCAGTGCGAGAGCAACCTAAAGTAACAATGCTATGAATTAACACGACACATATTCAACGCTATGCTTGGCGTGTGCTTCAAAAGATTGCTGAAACATTGTATCAAAACGAATTTCAGATGAACTTACCACTGTCAGCTACATTCACAGAGTTATCACCGACGAGTGGCAGTAACAGCACAAACAGGAACAACCAAGGACTGCAAATCGAAAACAAACGTCTGCGCGTGCAATTCACGAAAGCTTCACGGACAAGAAAAAAAAGGAAACTGGCAAGAAATAAAATACTACTGGTATTGTGTTCGGAACCGTTATGTTTTGTTGGCTGATAACTTTGCTGACTGCTATTTGATGATATTACAGACAAAATTAATGCAAGCATTTTTTTCAGTTCTTTCAATCTCTTTTCTGCATGGCTCTCATTTTCCAACTGCTTGAGTTGAATTAGTTCCCTTAAAACATCTTTTTCTTGTACGATTGATACTTCTGAGATCTTTATCTCCTCAATAACAGGACGGCAATCTTGAAGGACTTGACAAGATAGCAGCTCAGTATCATTCAATAAGTTCTCAATGTCCACGAACGCCGCTTGCTTCTCTAACTCACTCAAAAGAAGATTTGTGGAATGAGCTAATTTGTTTCTCAAGTCTCGAACTGATTTTAGCAAATTCTCATCAACCTTGCAATACTTACAAAATATTAAAAAATTTAAAAGTCCAGTTAAATCAGTGGTCGCAGGATCCTTAATGTTTTGCCAATTTCCGCCCAAATCATTCATGAAAATTTTTGCAATTTCCCAAAAACCATTTTGAGGATCATGCCATTGAGTAAAGTCACTCTGATGAAAAGGAATGCGAGATTTTTTTTTGTTCTTATGAAGTTTCTCCAGTACTTTACCCCATTTGCACGTGTGCCGACAAGGACGTACACCACGTGTGAGACGAAGACAATTGCAGTTTCCTCCAGGATAATTTTTCAACAACATTGCTTGAAGCTCTTTTGCCTTCTCTTCAGCATAATAACACAGACCCTCTCTCACAATTCTTAGCAACTCACCAACTGTAATGTAGTTACGATATTCTGGTTCGTTTCTTTTATCTTTCAGATCTTGCGTAGCTGTTTCCATTGTGTCATACAAGTAGAGCACACTGTGGAAATGTGCGTCAGGTAATCCCGCTTTATTCACACCTATATGTGCGAAGAAGTTCTCAATTTCTTTCAATACGCAAGCATCATTTTGCAACTCACTTTCAGGAGTCATTTACTGAACAAATGTACCAGAAATAGTTATTTAGCAATCAGTTGTAACTTGGAATACATGTTCTATACAAAATAAACTGCATGTGTGCCACTCGCAGCCGTGAAAGCAAAAACGTTTGGTAAATACAAGAGGAAGATATAAACATTGGGAAATAGTTAATAACTGCAAGTAAGGACAACATAGGTCAAATAATATAACCAATTCGGCTTGTTTGGACATACTGTATTTTTTCTATTTAGCCCCCACTTCAAAGATAGCCATAAAATTAAGTCCCCAAGGGGCTAAATAGAGGAAATACGGCAAATCTCCTCATTTATGCAACACAAATTGCCCTTTTAAAAATATGTGATCCCCTTTGAAGTATGCAATATTTGGTTTCTTTGTCATTATCATTAGAAATGCATTGTTGGTATCTGACAATGATTTATGACAAGAAACCACAATTTCATAGTAATTTCACATATCTCAAAAGGCTAAATAAACCAAAGCCAAGACGATCTGCCATTTTGAACAGCCAGGGTCAAAAATTAAAAAGGCGTATCGCAATTTGTAACCCGAAAGTTACCCGTACCTAAGAAGTACCTAAAGCGCTGCGTTTACACTTGTACCTAACGAAAGACTGACGTATCGCGCGCTGGCATATATAAAATGTGATTTTCAGACCACCTCAATGGCTTGGCCTGAAAATATGGTCTCAGGCCAGACGTAGGTCAGTCAACTTGCGTTTACACAACAGGACTAACTGCTCTAGGTCGGTCGTAGGTCAGGATAGACATAACTGACAGTATAATTGAACCAACATTGCAATAGTGTATTTTAACATCTAAAGTTTCAACAATATAGCACTCCAAGAATAGATAAGCTTGTTGCAGCAATTCGTACGTTTTAAACTACGGGCTGCTGCTACAACGTTTCCAGCAATTCTGAAATTGTGTACAGTGCGTTTGCCTTTCAGTATTATAATGCACTAAAGACAATTTGTACAACGGTATATACAACAGTACACTGATATTGTATGATTTATATCAGTACTAATATCCGTATTAAATCTGTTTTATTTGCTACGTGGCTTTCAGACACCTGAAGACACGATCGCTAACACTCACCATCAAGTAATGATTACTTTGGCAATCGCGAGTATGTTTTCTGCAATTCGTAAGAACACCATCGATTTTGTAAACAGATCAGGAAAGCGCAGCACGGTGTATGTATATGCAGAACATGTACCACAGTGGTACCACAGAGTTGACAATTGACTTGGAATTGTATATGCTAATGTACCCAAATATCTGGAGGCGCTTTTGAATATGTCGTTGTGTTACGGTCACGTATAGTGATTGGTTAGTAAAAGTTTAGGGTTAATGAAGGAACGTAACAAAACACGTTCAAATGGGCGCAGTTTTGAACGCATTGTTACAGTGTTTTAAATTACGCGTTCGTTGGATATAAATGCATCGTGGCTGAGGACAGAATTGCGACTGTTGGATGGCACTTCTAAATTTCAAAGGAAACATGCCGAGTTACGGAAAAATCACTCCTTGTTTTACGAAGTTTTGACACGGTTTTCTTTCTGTATGTGCAGTCCAGGACCAGGAGTGCTATTCTTCGAAGTTTTGCTCACATTTTGAAATGATGGAGACTTCGTTATGCCGCTTTAAAATTTCAAAATATGCCTCATTCGAAATACAATTGGGTTTTAATAACACGTACAAATAAACAGCCATAAGAAATTACAACGAATTCACAAGGAGGATCCAGGCTGCACTTGCGCAGATCAGACTGGACAGCATCGTTAATTAAGGAAGGTTTGTGGAACACTTGAGGGCGGTCCACAAATCGCTGGAGCCTGAGGGGTTTTGCAAACACTAAATTCCGTCTTGTCTATGCTACTACTTATAATACACCAGCGGAACACCCTTCAATATTTGGCTTCGAAAAAATTACCATGTAAGATATCTTCTGGCTTCGAAAACTTACCATTTAAGATATCTTCTTTTAGCCAGAGAGAAACTCTTGTATATTCTATTACTGTCAACTTGAATATTCACATAATGAATTGAAAATTCATGGGAAAAATGTGTTCAAAAAATTCCACCTATTGCTACAATATGTATACTACTTCTGTGTCCTCATACCATTGCAAAAAAAAAAAGTACGAATTGTGGAACACCAGCCTATTAAAGATTATAAAGGTACTTCTACAGTAGAATTATTTGCAGTGCCATTCTTGAGCTGTTCACTTTTACTTTCCTGCACGCCAAGAACAAACGAACCATGTGTGTTTCCATTTTCCATCGCCTCATTCGTGTAAGAGGCGACAGTTCTGCCATCCTTGTCATCTTCCCGTCCAAGATCCGCTTCTTTTGACGTGCTTTCCATGCTTTTTGCGGATTCATACGGCTCAGAACCGATGACTGACAACACGGCTGGCAAGAAAAATAAACCGTGGAAGACTCCGAATGCAACCACGCCAAGTAATATCTAAAATGAAAATATGTTTAAAAGTTTCAGGTCTTTGAGACTCAGCCGTACTTTCATGCTAGCGCTGGTCGTTATGAATCTCTAACGACTGTATACAAGTGTTCTGGTTGCAAATTATTGGTAAGAATGGAACGCAATAGAACGAATCCCAAACATGATCGCTTTTCTCAGAAGCCAATCACAAGACATATTCATCTTACAATACGTCTGTATCACTTCTGCACGATATATTTTCCATGTTCTATCATGTACGACTAACAATGATGCTTAAGTCCTTTAAGTGTTACCCTAAAGAAAGTGATAAAGACATGTGACTTCGAAGTGGCCAGTGGAACAATCGCTAAAAATGTACTGAAACCACCATTCCAGACCGCTGGACCAATATCGCGATACATCTTAACTGTTCGCTCTACAAATTGAAAACAGCTGCTAAATTGTCTGCAGCTATAAATTGAAAAGATTTACAATGTGTCGAGTGTCAGGCCCAAATTAAGGAGTGGGCCCCATGCCCCCACTAAGAAGATCTCCCTCTTGGTGTGGGGCCTAGGGCCCTGGTGACCGGTGCGTTGATGACCTTACGAAGGGAATGAAAAGCGTACATTAACGAGCGATTTCTCTAATGAGGGGGCTCCACACCAAGGTGGACCCATGTCTCCTATGGTGTTAGTCCGGGTCTACCTTGCGTAATGTTGCACAACAATTCAACGTAGACAGTTCTTCACCTTTTCGACTTCCAGATTTAACCAGGAACGTGTGACCAACATGAGAAGCGTAGTCAACGGATAAACCAATTGCAATTATTAGTACAATTGTTGATACTATGTCAATAGTCAAATCCCAAAAATACATATATCCAGCTACATCTACCTGAAGTCAAATTATACGATCAGTCGTTTGAGATAATCAGTCCATACTATGGAAAATAGATTGTTAAGAAAAGTATTTTCTTACACGAGAACACGTGATAATTGTGTACGTGAATCACGTGGCCAGTAACAAAGAGGAAATGTCTTACCACAGTGAAAACAACACAAAGGAAAACAAGAACTGATGTCGTAGGACTTGCAATTATCACCAAGGTCACTAGAAAGACTACAACCATTGCAAGTATAATATTTCTGAAAAGTTCCTGGGCCATCACCTACATAAAGGAAAATTGAACAAGTATATTTTTAACATGAGTCTAATAATTTACTGGCTACTTTCCATCAGTTGAGAACGGGCTGTGTAGTTGCAGTGTTTCACTGCGGTGATTCCAATGAACATCACAAGGAAGCAAGCAAGTCAAATGTATTGGAATAATTAAATGCATAACGAATAAAATTCTACAGCTTCTTTATACCTTGTGACTCTCGGCAAACAAGATTAATCTGTTGTAAACAATCGGATCAGAACTCAGGCCAACACCTTCGATTAAATCTCTGAATTTATCCATCGCTCTCACTTGGTCGTTCGTTTCCGTCAGAATTTTCAGAAACGCACGAATCTTGGTTGCCTGAAGTAAAAAAATATCTAACGAATAAGACCTTGTAAAATGAAGCAGTGAAGTTTGCCGTCTTGTTAATGGTGCTTTCCATTAACGCAGTTTTGAAACTTAATTCTTCAAGCTTTTTCGGGTTTTAATATACATCAACAAACAAAACACGCCATTATTTAAAATTCCAAATTCTAAACAAGAATGGGTAAAAGGAAAGCGGTTTAAGTCTAATAGTAGGTATTGGTTTGAAAGCTATTCTTGCGTTTCAAAATAACTATTAAGAATGCGAATGTTAACTTCACCTTTCCTTGTATGTTGTTCTTTATATAGAGTATAGTTTTGAAGCTAGATTCTGTATGAACATAGGAAGGATGAGTTTGACCGCTTACCAAGATTATACTGTTATTCTTGTCCCACTTGATATCATTAATGAAACGATTTCCACTTGATGTATTCAGGAATGTCTTCAACTGCTTGTAAAATTGATCTTCAGTCTTGACTGTTAGACCTGCAGGATGAGAAAATGAAGGTAAAAACAATTCAGCGCGAAACGTCCTAGTTATTCATCGTCTTCTTCTCCTTCTAGTCAGTTAAAGCCTCGCACACTTCTGTGAGTGTAAATATTTGAACTGTGATAGCTGTAATCGTTGTATACTTACTTGCATTATTCACATACTGAGGTACAGTTTTGTTCGCCCACTCGATGTATTTTTCATACCAATTGTCAAGACTATTTTTGGACAAAAACTCAGTTTCACCAAGAAGAACTTCGTTAAGTTTGTGCAGTTCTTTTTGTTCTTTGAAGTAATTGATTGAGCCTTTAAAAAATTCAACAAAGTGTCGTACTGTGTTCTTGTAAGACATACAAAAAATTAATCACAGTGTTGTAATCACTTCTTTTACAATATTCGGATTATCACACCTGTATAAAAAGCGATAGGTTGTCCACCTTGCGCGAATTTCTAGAAAACGGACAATCATATGTAGCAGGCATTTTTAGAACAAGAAAATGTCAAGTTGCAAAGCGTTATAGTATGCTGCTGCAATAATATAAAATATCCTCCAAAAATACAGCATGTCACCATGACCTTTTCATCGTTGTGAATAAAGCAAAAGTTTAAGCAATGGTGTCAAGCAGAACATTATTTACCTCATCATTAAGGTCGATGTAATCTCGAACAACTGTTCCTTCGGGAAGAAACCATTTCGGTTCAAACTGTGACTTCAGTTGTGTTGTTCCATAAATGTTCACACCAAGAAGAGCAGCAACAGCCACGAATATAAATATCTGAAATAAATGACACACTTGGTTTTTAGTTAGATTCATTGATATTGGACAACGTCTTTTAGAATAAAACAGCATTAACTAATTTATAGTTAAGCACAAGCAATTAACTATATAGCTGACATACCGCATAAAATGCTTACCTTTACTGGCCATTTAATCACTCCTTTTCCAACAATTTTCTCGTAAAATTCTTGTAAATAACTTTTCTCAG
>JAOBYK010578556.1:0-11674 GCA_025434845.1 Phenganax subtilis | reverse complement strand
AGACTTATGAAAAAGCGTATTATAAATGAAGTTTTGAACCAGATCATTTACGTACTGAGCAATGTGGGCTTGTAAAATTTGTCAATACAAACTTGTTCACTGTACACACGAGCAAGTGTTGTCGTCAAGGAAAATTGTCAAGGAAAAAATGTCCGTCTGTACGGGGCTTTACTCACTGTAGTTTTGAGCGCTACGTGACGAAAAAGCTTCTTGCATGTGACGCAATTCACGTGCAAGAAATAGGAAGACCACACCGTTGTACCGTCGATATACAAGACTGAGAGTCTAGTATAACGCGACGTTTTGAGCAAAAATTATTCACAGAAGGAGAAAATAGGTTGGACTTCCTTGATTTTCTGATGGCGGGCTTTGACAATTCACTTATTATAATTTCCTACAACGCCTGTATCTCTTGCATCATAATTATAAGTTGCGTATCTTCTAATGTGATTGTGGTGATACAATTGACACCGGAGTATTGAAATTAAGTACAACACTTTACAATTTTCTAGGAAATTGCATCACAAATTTTAGCATGTTTAACTGGAACTGGGAGACCATGTTATTTCATTAATTGACTGCGGACTGCATGACTTGGAAAGTTCGTTTGTCTATTTAATTGCGAAGTAAAGTGTACAACGTATACAACTGACAAAGGAAATCATCACTTA
This sequence comes from Phenganax subtilis, assembly GCA_025434845.1. Classification (NCBI taxonomy): domain Eukaryota; kingdom Metazoa; phylum Cnidaria; class Anthozoa; order Malacalcyonacea; family Clavulariidae; genus Phenganax; species Phenganax subtilis. Next base: position 11,003 of record JAOBYK010578556.1, on the reverse strand, counting down.
CCTAGACTTTATTTTCCTCTTTGTAATAGTTCGCGTATTTGCGAAAAGTTTTTATTAACCGAAGAAATAGTAGGCAACGAACCAAGGTCTCTTGTTGACTGTTGGTCGACTTGCTGCATTACTGCAAACTGCTTGTGACCCAGGTGTGTACTTTACATATGGTAATTAGATATACGCAGACAATTAGGAAGTTTAGAGAGGGCCCAATATTTACCTTTTCATATTCGTATTCATGAGCAATTGGAAAAAGCTGATTTCTTTCTGCTTATCTGTCATTTTCGACGTCATCACACGAGTAATGAAAAGCACGTTTTGTTAGGTCATACGAACTGAAATCTCGATTTTTTAATAATTATCAGCCTTTAACTTGACAGAGACGCGTATTTTTATACCAATAATGTTTATGGTTTTGTTCTTCCGGCATGGGTGGCACTCGTAAGTACTCGATCCTTTCGCTATACTTAGTCAAAGAATATATTACAACGATAGTCATCGCCAAAAAACTTCGGCCATCAAGTTTACTTCATATGCCATGATGGAGTGACGATTCGAACATAACTCGCTTTATCCGTCTGCTGTTCCTTTGAGAGATTCGGTTTATTCGTTTTTCTGAAGAGTTCATAAATGTACAGGAGCCGGCTTTGTTAGAGACCTTCAGATTTTCGTACTTTTTACAAACGGCAAACTGCTAAAAATCATGTGATCAGCGCGTTACGTTTTGCCATATTTTTTGGCGTTTTCAACCTGAACCTCAACATTTGAGAAACAAATATTCCAGACTCACATGTTTTTAGTTACATACAGTTTATGCGTTATCTTAAGTGGTTTGATAAAGTTTTCTAGTAGATCGTTCAAGCAAAAAGAAACAAATATAGCCCTCATTTTCATTCTAAAATTCTCTGATCATTCGTACCACTTTTCCAGATCAGGTCGTTCTCGCGATTAGCGCATGCTGGAAAATAAAATAACGACAGTCTAGAACCCATTTCAATTTTTACAGGAAACAGCTAACATCCAACAGCAGTTTGTGGTATCAACGTCAGTCTTAACGCCTCTATTATCACGCCTGCAAAATAGCGGCGTTATTAATGGCCTCAGCTGTTTTTATTTAAAAAGAAACTGCATAGCTTGTCTTGTTTTATCTCAGATGAAAAGACTAACGCTATGACTAACGCAAGAATTGGTACCCGCCTGCACATTCGTTATAAAAATTCTCAACTGATGAAGCTTCTGTTGTACCTGCGGTGGCCTGATTGCTCTGAAAATCACTCTAATTGGCGATGCGGTGATGCAGAAACTCATCAATGCTGAAAAATAATGTAAACATGCAAGAAACATTGTCACGGTGGAAATATATGTTTAATTTAGATGTAGCGCCGTCACCTGTAGATATAGGACTGAGGGGAGTCATATTGGCGAACGGAAATGTATAGCCGCTCCTCTGTGAGAGTGTATTAGTCTTTTCTACATCTTGGGATACTAAACCACCATCAACGTGCTTTATCATCATTAATTTGGAGAAAAGCATGGTGCCTAAGGTTCTATATATACATTCATTTCGTTGAAAAGTTTATAAGCAGGTGGCGTCTTTATGATGACGGATGTTACGCCTACAAAATCCTGACGTTATTACATGGCCTCAGTTGTTTTTGACAAGAACGAAATACATGGCTTGCTGCTTCTGATTTCGAACCAAACTACCAACGCGCCGCAACAGTAGAATTTTGTACATGCATGCACGCCTTTTATGACCCAAACACTCCCAACTGATGAAGCTCTATTGAATGATACGTGTGCCTGGTTGCTGAAAAATTTCTCTGTTCAGCGATGTAGTCATGCTGACGGTCAGTTATGCTACACGCTATCGTGAACATGCAGGCAACGTGTAGAAGTGGAGACATATCCTTAGATAGAGTACAGTTCCCTGCGGGTATTAAGGGGAGAGAAGGAAAGAATGGTAGGAACTAAGTCATCCTTGCCAACGGAAACGTATGACTGCTTCTCTTTGAAAGGGTATTAATTTCATGTTGGGATCCTGACGCTCTACCAACATGCTTTTTCATCATGAACTTGTGAAAAGCACGGCGTTATGAGGTGCAACTGTTGCACTTATTTATTCAAGAGTGAAATTTCCTTTACCGTAACATTCATACTGTGTCTGGAAGCTTTAAAAATGCTACATGTTGACTGTGTGTTGTGCGGCTCTAGAAATCAGGAAAATGTGCACTATTTTAAAACTGCACGTATTTTTCAGCTACACGCTGTTTAAGTGGAAAGCTGCTGAGTGTAACAGCTACCAAGAAAGTGCACAAAACTTTGTTTTTTGTTGGAAGCTAGTAATATTGGATGCTGTGTTACTAGTAAAGAAGCTTATTATTCTATAGAATATAGCTATTGCATGTTTGTCAAACCATTGTTTATGCGCGGTGCAGCACACACGATAGTGTAAAGATAGACTACCGCACCACCACAGTTGCACTTTGTATGGAATAGTCAGAGGAGTGCTTCAAAATTTTTGAACATTATCTTCGTTAGCATTTACTTCTGTCAAAGCATTGTCGTGTTGTTTACATTTGTCGTTAAATCTTGTATGGTAAATAGCTTTCCTAAACAAGGAATTAGGCCAATAAGATCATTCCGAAATGTTCTGTTCATGGTAAAATATATGACTGGATTACATACGGAATGTGCTGCAGACAAGCAGCCACTCAACAGAAACACCACTGGAGGTATATCCTCAGATTTCCCGCTGTTTGACAATATGTAAACTGTCACGAAAGGTAACCAACATATGACAAACACTGCCAGAACGGTGAAAACGATTTTGGCTGTTTTTAGTTCCGTTCGCATGGTATTGGCACTCCGTGATTTCCACGACTCAAGCTGAATTCGCTGATTTTTCACCTTAAGGAAAACCTTTACATAACAATAAGTCATAGTTATAAATGGAAGGAGGAAACATACAGCGGATAGCAGCAACACGTAGCCCTGTCCCATAGGACGACAGTTCGTGCTCTTCGCGTTCCACTTGTATTCACCAAGGAAATTAGTTATTGGAGTAAGGGCCATTAAAAACGATAATATCCAAACCGCAAATAGCAAAGAACGAGCTTGGTGACATTGTAAACGGTTTCCAGGAGAAGAAACAATAGCACGATACCTGTCCAATAGAAAATGTAAAGCCATTGGTATTGTTGAAAATAACTATGTTAGTCTAAAATTGGGGAACCTCAGCACAAGTCCCTCGCAGCATTTCATATCACTTTTTTTCGGGATCCCGCTTAGCAGGACGTCTCGGCTGGCGGAATAAGCATTTCTGTATGTTCAAACGTGTAGTTTTTTGTCTCATTTACCGAGGTGAAATTCAAACGGTACGCGAACATTTGTTTTGGTCACGAGACCCGCATTTTGAAGATACGCCAGATGCATTAAACACAATAGGTAATCAGCTGAAACTCTTCATTATCAATTGTTTTAATGCATTCGACACGGCAGTAGTGTGACGTTTGAAACGGGCCATAGTTAATCAGCTTTGTTCGCCGTAAATACCGTATTGTTTATAAATCATTTGTTATAAGTTTTGGAAACAACTAAAAAACTAAAGAGTGTTAGGAAAACTTTGTGTCTTTGTTCCGTTTGGAAAAGACTTGTTTCAGGATGTTTTAAGGAATTCTAAGAATTTGGGATCCTACAGGAAGATGAATAAAGACCTTTTTAGTGAGAGAGTTCCCCTTTGGGCTGCTTTCCAGTTATGCGTTTTTGACACGCACGTATATATACATGCAAAACACGCATAACTGACTTTGAAAGCAATAAACTTTATATGAGCCAAACGATTATACTACAGTGATAGTTTCTCATGTAGAATAGCAATCCAGTAATATCAATTTTTCGTGTTGCAACTGCATGTTTGTTTGTTTGTTCAGTCTTTATTTTAACACGCTATTGACGCTAGTTATATCAGTTCACACTACTTTCCATGCACATATAAAGTTTTTCATTATATCTCAGATTAAAAGGTTGAACACACTTTTTCATAATACGGTCTGATATACGTCAAACATGTTTTCTTGACATGGTCTTGAATTGCTAGGTGCCCCGATGCGCTGTGTATTGGAAGTGCTCTGTGAAATCACGTGTCCTATTTCAAGTGCATTTCTACAAGTCACGTCATTAGCCAGCGAATAGCGAGTAGCACGATACAAAATAATGCACGTTAACGTTGAGCAAATTTCTGTGGTGTGGAAACGTCCTATGACAAGACGTAATGATATAGGCATATGGCAGATGTTAAAGCACCAGTTACTTTAAGTCGTCATTGAAAGCTCGACCCTGCAATAACTATACGTTATGAGCCACAAGATCAGTGGCGGATGAAGGGGGGTGCTACAGCCAGGGGCCCGCAGTTTGCGGGTTCTAGGGGGGCCCGCAGAAACCTATTTAAATAGGTTTAATTAAATAATTAAATCAAGTTTAAATACGCTTTGTTTCATTTAACTGTTTTTTTAATCAAGTTTAATAGCAGTTTGTTTCATTCATAAAAAAGTCTCGGCTCCTTTTCTTAGGGAAATCAGTGTGGGAAAGGTGACTGGATGGAGGGGAGTGAGAGGCAGCAGCCAGGTCCCGAGGGGCCCAATCCGAAAAATACCCATGCGCCCAAGAAACGTTAATCCGCCACTGCACAAGATATTTGAAAGCGAGAAAGTAATAATACAAACAGCTTTTATTACATTTACTACAAACAAAACTTCGACATACAGCTACTGCAATACTGAAACTTATGCAATTTGCGAAATCGCAAAATAATACAGGAATAAAATTTAACAGAAATATTGTAGATTCAACAAAATAGTATCTGCTTACAATTATTATGAATATACAGGACTTTGCTTCTATGCCAGAGTTGTTTTTTAATTTGTAGGTGAAAAATCACTGCTTTTTGATGTATATATTTTAAAACTGATTCAATACAACTGTTATGAGGTTTTTGTTCTTGTGTAATGAGCGAGGGCCTCGCAACAGAGGAATCTTTGAATTCTACTATTGATTACAGTTGAAGCCACAAAATACTTCTTTAATCTAGCTAGTTTAATCACAATGGCAGTTTGGAACAGGGAAGTACCATCGTGCTTAGATTATGTGCAAAGGCATGCTATTATGAAATAATTTATCACTGACGACCAATACAAAGGCAGCTGGTACATTTAGTTTACATAGGCGCTACTTAAAGACTACAACTGAGCAGGAAATATAAGTTCATGTTTTGTGGATACCAAAGTCTTAGTCTCAGTATACACTAGCGCTTTGTTGTATGTCTCTCAGTTAAAGTTTGATTTCCTTGAAGGGCCTAGGGTGTGAGAAATCATGAAATGAAAAATACAGATCAATGCAATACACTGAACGTGCAGCGCGAATTAGCTGTAACTATAGTCGCACGTAACTTTACTACACACAGTGCACCGTATACATTACTGCTTTGCGTAACGTAATGGTCTATACCAGGGAAGCCAATATACGCTCAGTACAATGTTACACATCCGTTGTTTACCAAAGCGATTGATTCTCTTTTGGTGGCACACACTGTCTTTACTAACTTTCTGCCATGATCCTTCTCCTCAACTACCATATGTTTATTCATGGGAACTACAAACTTTTTGCTATATTGAGCTGTAGTTATATATTGAAAATGAAATTGTACTGCACTGGGGGAAACGGATACTGCATGTGACACAAGTTACAATGATGTTCCACAAATTTTAAACTGTCTCCAACAGCTGCTATAAACATAGAGCACCAATACAATGATGCCTCGTGATTTAATTAACGAGACGATTTCTGAAAACAAAGAAACAAACCTGTCAATACTGATAATTGCCAAAGTCCATATTGATGCAGAGCCGACGAAAATATTGAAGAAGCCGTTAATTTTGCATGCTGCGTCCGTAAGAATCTCACTGCCCTTTAAAGTCACGACTATTGACATTGGAATCAAGGCAATTCCCATCAGCAAGTCGATGACGGATAGACTAGCTATGAACAAGTTTCCAACGCGTAAGTTAGGTTTCCTGCGCTGACGATATACCACACACAATACCAGCGTGTTTCCTACCAAGTCAAGCAGTAAAATGGTGGCAGTAATCGCGGAAAGAGTTACAGCCACTGGAAAAGTTATGAATCTTTCTGGTCCTGTTACGCTGGCCATTTTTACTAGATGGCTGGAAAAAAAATTTTTATAAATGGGATAAACAGAGCGGACCAATTTTCAAAATGCCAATTAGTTTTCTACATACATTCTAACTAATAAAATGTTAATGCTAAATGAAGATTACAGGCAACTGTGCATCATTACTTGACAAAAAAATCTTGTTGACATGGCGAAGTGGTCACCATGTCCTGTATGTTTCAAAGTGGCGAGCTGCGTGAATGGCTCAGAGTCTATGATTCGTATCCAGTCACTAAGGTGTGTAAGAATGGTGTCATCTGTATAGTCTGCAAACTTCCGCCTTTGCTGATGCGATGAAACAATGCTATTTACGAAAATCATCGTTAATTGCTGAGAAAATGCAAAAATAATACAAGTTGCAGCTGTATCTCTGTAGTGACCCAGATGCTGCGTTCTGAAGTCCATTTAGCAGTTTTACAAATTTTACCGGTCCGACCGTGTAAATGGAAAACCTCAGTTACACCATGACACGAAACTCATGTCCCTGCATGCAACAGTATCGGTGTTCAATTTTCATTATTAACCGACGCCGAATAAAAGTGGCAAAATCAGTACGGAAAACGTTGGTTAAAGCAGATTGAAAGCAAAAAAACTTTTGAGGTGTCGTTTTAACTTCTTTTTAAAAAAAATCAGGTTCACGAAGATTTCTTTATAATCAATAGTTCACGAAGAAAAGTTGTTCGTGTGTGCTGTGTGAAACTCGTGAAGAAATTCCCGTGTATCGATAGCGTAATGGAAATATGGTTTTTGGGAATTCAACCAAATAACCTGCGGCGTTAGCCTTATGGACATATTTTTATAAATTTAATCCATAAAGAACACGTATCGTTTCTTAGTCTATCTATCAACTGATTTCTTCTGCAGTTGTGTCTACATACACCTTAATATCTTTTACTTTATCCGTTGCTATATCGGCAAGTTCAACATGTACCTATAAAATTTGATGTTTTGTATTAAATCTGTCGAATTCAATGAATTTAACGCTCAAAAAAAGTCTGACTGAGTTTAGGTAGCATTTTAACGGCTGGACGCTAACTTTTCGAGAAATGACTTTTTTATATTAAATGCGACGAATGCAATTCGACGAAAATACAGTGTCTATCCCACGCTTCTTCACTGAGTGCAAACTTAACTATAATCTGAAATTATATGTTATTCTTTCAGCAGCTTTGTCTACCTTTACTTGTACAAGAATAAGTTCATTGTTTATACAATTGTTTTATTTATCAGCAAAAAACGTTGAAAGTCAAATAAGTTGATTGCAGCCGGCCTGATGCATGCCGTTGCAACAATCTGTCACAATAAGTGGGAAATAAATCGCGTTTTCGTGTATTTTAATGACTTTGGTTTCTCGGCAAATTACTAATGCTTGTATGCAGTATTCTGCATTTGTGTTGTAGTAATTTAAGCTAATCTCTGCATTGTAACTTCGCTAAAAAGCAGGTATTTTAAGCTACGCAATTTCGCACATCATAAGACCCGTTTACATGGGCGATTGTTGCTGTGATTTTTCTCCTTTAGCACATGTGATCAAGTAGGTTGACTGAAGAGTGGATTAGCAAAAATGTTAGACCAAGTACACTCACCAGTTATCCAATCGAAATGGCATCGAAAATCGCCTGTGTAAACGGGCCTGTAATACTTATGTGTGCAATAGCTGCTACTTGTTAAAAATACACTATATAGCTAACACTTGCCCGAACCTTGGACCGTTGGTTTTCGAGTCAAGAAACTTCGCTGCTCAGCGTGAGTGCGTATAGTGCACCACCAATCATAGAGGCATTGCAAAAAACATAAAGTAGCTATATTGCTTTTTTTTCTTATCTTTCTTCAAACGAGCGTGCATTTCGTTATTGTGACTTTTGTTGTGGAATGTTGTGGACTTTTTGTTGTGGAATTGACTTTTAGCTGTGGAATCTCCCTCAGTTCATATCTGAAGAAGGCACCCTATCACGTACACCCAGTGCAAGTACAACTCATCAGAATACGTACTGCGCATAAAAGCTTCCAGCCGTTCGAAAAATAGGCGAAAAACACCAAAAAGATCTTCTATAAATATTCTTTGATTGTATGAACACCGTTTTACCTACAAAATATCTTATTAGTATCATTAGATTCTTTCGATAAAGCTTGCAAACAGTGAATCCAAATCAGACTTATCTAGTAATGCGAGCGCCGAGATGCACGGCCTTCAATAAGTTGGAAACAAGGAATGTAGTTCCACATGAAAACCTCATCATTTCCCTCTCAATATTTGAAAAACATGATAATAACTCACAATTACTCCAAATTCAAGTTAAAACCAGACAACGTCAGATTGCTGTTGCGCAGCGCACTCCATCGTCTAAGTTGCTTGCAGAATTCAAGATAACGAGTTTTTGGCACGATTGCTTTTTTAATCCAACATTGCGGTACATGGAAGATTGTCTTTGTGAATATGTATTGAACCTGGTGTAGAAGTGTCAATTATTTAATGATACTTTAAATTAAATTCCTAGGCAGCCAGGGTTCCGAATAGAATGGCAGATGTTTTGTAATGAAGAAGGCAATTAAAATGCATAATGCTCACGCGGAGTATCACAGACGAATATCGGTGAGCGTGCACAGAAAAGAAGAGAAGTTGAGATATTGTACATGTCTAACGCGCTGTTTTATCAAAGCACCGCAAGCAATTTTTCCTTGGCAACTTCTTGGCGAGTTCTCCTGCTCGTCTGTGTAACGAACAAGTTTTTCTTGACGAGGTAAGCATGCACAAGTTATCACACCCAAAGCTGGCATGACTAGCTTTTGAACAGGCTCCTAGTCAAAAAACTTACCAACTTGCGTCGCACATACGAGCAAATAAAAGCTGTCAAGAAAAAGTTGTCCAGGAAAAATTCCTCGTCTGAGTGGGCTTAATAAGGTTACGTATTTCGTCGCCATTTCATTTGCCATTGTTTAAACGGTGGAATTTTTGAACAAACTTCTATATTTTGCATACAAAATAAAATGTGAGTCCATGGTAAATGTAGTGGGCGGCTCATGGCCACGTGATCGAACTATCCCAATAAATGTGTCTGCTTTTGTAGCTTTCAAACCCATTAGTAATTTAGGGGACTCGGTGGCAAAGTACGTAGTCCGGAAAAGCGACTTTTGCCGTTAAGGTGTTAGGTTCACTTGTATGTATGTATGTATGAACCTTTATTTAAAAACCATTATCGACGCTAGCCTCAATCAACATTTAGTTGGTTTCCATGAGGGGCGTCGAGACACTAAAAGTAATCTATATACAAACACGAAACAAAAATACTATAAATGAAAGGAGTCCGTCAACTTCTCACTGCGCCGAAAGTCACAGATTTGCTCCAGACAGTCCGGATTTCTCCTACAGGGAAAGTTAACAGGATGGGTTAGGATATACAGACAAGAAAACTAATGTCGCAGTTGCTGTAAAAACAATTAGCTTACTTTAGAACATGCGTATATAGAACTATTTTATTCTGCACACATGTAGAGAGAAAATCTTGTAAACTACAAGCCGTTGAGATCGTTAGATATACCTAATTATTATAACAATAATTTATCTCGTGTCGGTGGCACAGCTCAGTAAGTACGACTGTTTAGTGACACAATAATCGTATGTATATATATACACAGGCAGTCAAAAAGAACTGCTCAAACTTTGTTATTACGACATGCCATAAGCCTAACAAAAATTACCCATTCCATTTGTAGTTTATTTATAAAATATAAGCTGTCATCAATGTTTAGTGCTTTGTTGGACTGTCTCTAGCCTACTGGACGGCTTCACACCTCCATAGTATGCTGTCAGTCTTGTGTGTCAGCTTGTCTTGGGGGAAGCTTCCCCAAGCAGATTGCAAGCTTTTCCACAGTTCATGTACATTTCGCTGATTTTTTCCTTGGGTGAGAGTTTTGACGTGATCCCAAAGATTTTCTAGGGGATTCAGGTCAGATGACTGAGGTGGCCATTCCAAGACTGTATTTCCTTCCTCGGAAAACCACTCTTTCACGACCCTAGATGCATGGCATGTGGCATGTGGCATGTTTCCTCAAAACTTCTCAGTCAAGGAATAATGATAGGTTTCGAACACAATTCATCATCTCGCTATCCTGATTATGTAGAACATTAGTATGGGGTACGATTGCGGGACAGTTGTCGCAACTTTATTTTCCCCATAGTCTCTAAATTCTAAGATTACTATAGCCACATCTTGGGCTTGTGGGAAAAATGCTAATTTGAGCAGTTCTTTTTGACTGCCTGTGTATATTTAGTAAAAACATTAATTACAAACCACCGTTGGTGTGTCAATGTCCTATTTTGTTGAATTATAAACACGAATAATCGATTTAATCGATTTTTTCACAATGATTAATCGATTATGATAACAAGTCGATGGGAGCAGCTCTACAAAAAATGCACGCAAAACTTCATTTTCGTTGATTAAAGGGCCTATATCTAGGTCAGGGTGTGTACACATTTATAATTTTTGAATCACTTAGAGAAAAATTGTATATATCGTCTTGTACAAAAACTTCATCTTCCTGAATTTAAAATGTCTATATCAAGGTCAGGGATTAAAGAAGAAGTGTATAGTACTTCTTCAAATGCAACACATCATCTTCCTTTATTTAAAGTGTCTAATATTCAGGTCAATTAAAGAAAAATTGTAATATACCTTCTTATGCAAAAACCTTATCTTTCGTGTCTAAAAGTGCCCAAATTAAGCTCAACGATTGGACATATTTATAATATTTTGGGTCATTCTAAGATGTATATTCT
>JAOBYK010578445.1:0-11679 GCA_025434845.1 Phenganax subtilis | reverse complement strand
TCACATTACTTACTGTCTTAGAAGTCGCTGAACACGATTCAGAAGAGTTCCCGCTCTGTAGACCCGCAGTATTTTTTTAATTGCCATTTATATTTTCACTCATTTGATACACAGCATGCTATCGCCCGCCATTTTGAATTTTGCATAACATCGGCCTAAATCCTCTTATCTCGTCCTCAGTGTTTCCATTTTGCAAGCGCGCTATAATTTAGATGGATGTTAAAAAATGTGAAAACAATGGCGCAAAAATGTAAATTGTGAAAATGTAAAATGTGAAAATGTGAAATGTAAGATATGAAATGAAAAAAGTGGAAACAATGGCACGAAATGGTGGATAAAGGCAGTGATTCTAGTGGTGGCATTTGTATAATTCATTTTGAGGGGAAAAGGGGCAAATTAAATATTTAACAAAAGAAACACTAGACAAAATAGTCGAAAAAAGGGAACACTGGCTGGGTCTAGCATCGGATTACAAAGATTTCACAAAAGTCGCAAAAAAGTCGTTTGAGTTTATCCCAGCACATGTAAAGCAAGAAAGTTTGAACGTAAATGACATTTCAAAAAACTGTTTCTATCATTCCGCTTGTTATCGTAATTTCACTGACATCAGTCAGTTTGAAAGAGCGAAAAAAACTTTGAGTAATGCATGTAGAAAGCGTCAAAGTGACAGCTCCAGCGAGACGAATGAAGAAATCAAGCCAACACCTGAAAAAGTAACCCGTACTACGAGGCAAGCTTTTGGAACTGCGAGTGTTATATCAACGTCTGGATCGTCAAGTACTTCACCAAAGTGTTGTTTGATTTGTAAACAATCGGAACCTATCTTTTTTACAAACACGGTATTATTTTTATTTGTGTTGCATTGTTACATTTATGCATTATATACACAGTGATATAGATCATCATCTGATATACTAAATATACTTTTATAGGTGACAAAAAAACGTGTAAAACAAGAATTATCAGTTGCTCAAACGTTATCAGCTGGGATTCTAGAAAAGGCAGCAACGTTAAGAAGTGATGAAAGTATACTCTTGCATATTCGTGGAAAGGACTGTGTAGCTATAGAAGCAAGGTATCACAAAAGGTGTTACCAGAGGTATACAAAATGCGTTTCAAATAAACCCAAGAGATTTTGGTCCGACCTTGTATGATAGAGCCTTTCAAGATTTCTGCACACGAATAATTGAAAAGCGTATCATTAAAAACAAGGAGATTTTATTTCTCGGTCAGCTGTTAAAATTGTTTATCAAGTGTGTGCAGGAAATAGAACATATTGACGAACCATACCGGGCTGCTAGGCTTAAGACCAGGATTGAAACGCAATATCCGCTAATAATTTTTCATACCTCAAAAACTAAGAATAAACGAACTCTAGTTTATGTAGACAGTGTGATTCCTGGCGAAGTGGCCGATGACTTGATGGAGATACCTGACAATACCGAAGAGGACGTTGACAAAATATTCAATGCGTGCGATCCGTTAAGCGATATCCCCGAAACGTCATCGCAAGTAAATGGCTGTTCCTTTCGAGAGTTTTTTTCTGTTGCAATGGAGATAAAAAATCTTTTGCAAGGAAGTAGAGGCATAGATGCTGACTGGCCTCCTGATTCCCATGACCTAACTTTGCTATTTGCCTCAAAATCAATTCCGGTGAAGTTATACGATTTCCTAGCATGGGCTATGGGGTTCTCAGATGAACCACTTCTTGAGGAAAGGGTGCAAATTGGTGGAAACGAGCAAACTAAATTGGTCTCGATAGCGCAGGACCTGATCTATGCGGAATCGAAAGGAAGAAAATTCACACACAAGGCACTGGCTCTTGGAATGACCGTGCGCCAAATCACTGGGTCAGTTCGATTACTTCGCATCTTGCATGGGTTGGGACACACAGCATCGGTGGCTACTGTTTATAAGCATGACACCGCTTTAGCCATTGCCAGTAGCAGAGGACAAGATATCATCATTCCACGTAATATTAATCCAGCTATGTTTGCCACAATAGTATGGGACATCAACGACTTCAATGAAGAAACTGTCTCTGGAAAGGGAACTACCCATGTGGCGAATGGAATTATGTTGCAGAACGGGAATACATCCTTGGGAGATCATGTCACTGTGAGTAAATCGTGCCGTACTGTAAAAGTACCAGAAACATACATCGCACCTTACACCAATCGAGAAAAGGGAACCATCTCTTTACGAAGCCAAAGTTCTGACGAATCCATTGATGACAAAAGTTATCAGGATGAGCAGCAATTTGCAAGGAATTCTGATTTTGTGTATACATTATCGCGTAAGTACGCACTTGAGAAAGGGCTGTTATTTCCAGGATGGACCGGTCTCAACACGCAAGGGCACAAAGAAATTCCTGCTGTTACAAAGATTGGTTACTTGCCAGTGATCGATGCGCCAGTCACGGACTTGGCAACAGTTAATGCCTTACTCAAGCACAGTGTATCTATATGCAATCGCCTTAAACTTCCACAGATCGTGCTGGTATTTGACGAAGCACTCTATGCCAAAGCGCAGATGCTAAGGTGGAAAGATGAAGAATATAAAAATCGATTGATGATTAGGCTGGGAGAATTCCATACCATCATGTCATTTTGTAGTGCCATAGCAAGAATTTTCAAAGATGCAGGACTGCAAGTAGGTTTTTAATATCTTATCTATCCGTCCGTTATGTAGTTTAAACGTTTGTGTGTTTATGTGCATGCTTGTATGTTGTCCTTCTATAAAATCATCAATTGCGCTAGTCCAGTATTTGTTCGCTCATTCATTGAATGACAAATGCTAATTGATTTCCAAATTAATATTTTAGGATATCATGATCGAATCAGAAATAGTTGCCCCTGGATCTCTTAAAGGTGTGTTGTCGGGGAAGCATTACAACCGCTCTGTAAGAGTTCACAAGTTAGTTTATGAGGCAATGGAAAGGATGCGATTTGAGGCGTTCGAAATGTCCTTAGCAAGTTCTTCGTCCAACCAGTTTGACTCAGTTGGTATAAGTGTTCTGGAGGATTTTGAGAGGGAATTGTTTAACGATATCTGTATGAGCAAGCAGGTTAATGATGCAAAGAATGCTTTTGATACGTTCGTGGAAAAACGAAGCGAGGAGAATCCTACGTTTGCTCTCTGGTCCAAATACATTGGCATGGTTCAACTGCTCTTACTTTGCATCAGAGCAACGAGAACGTCAAATTGGAAACTACACCTTAGCTCACTTCGGTCAATGATTCCTTGGTTTTTTGCTGCGGATCGAGTGAATTACTCAAGATATGCGCCGTGCTACTGGCTTGAAATGCTGTGTTTACAGAAAACTCATCCCTGTAAGTCACTTTATGTTACTCGTAAACATTGAATTTGATTGATTATATTTTCTTTTCACTCTTGAACTTACTTTTCTGTATAGTAAGTAAATGAATCCTTTTTTATTTCTCTATAATTCCTGTGAAGATGTGGCTGCGAACATTGCAGATAACTGGACAGTACAACGACAGAACGAGTACGGTTTTTCAAGTGTCGCGTGTGATCAAACGATCGAGCAGACCCTCAATAGGCTAGTAGTCTTCTGCCTTTGAAAATCATTTCATACTGCGGTTCGGGTTAATATTGTTTATACCCATACGAGCATTGCAATAACATACATTTTCTTGTTTTAAACAGAGATTCGAAAATGAAAGGTGGACTTGTGGCGATAACGCTAAACAAGGGAGCAGTGCATCGCTGGATAATGGGCCCAGCAGAGAGGAGTGCAATCACCAAAGAGTGTGAAGACATGGCAAGTGTAACTGATATGAAACGGTAAGTAACGATACTTTATAAAACCAAAAATAAAACAGCTAAACGTAACCTGTCATTCTGCTTCATTCATCATGCGTGTGAGTCATATTTTCATTTATTTGTATTCGCTTTAATTATGCATATTTTGCAGGAGTAAAATGTTACAAATTTCTTACCCAGGTCAAGAAAAGATTTGGACAAGACGAAGATTGCATCAGACCAGAAAGCAGCTACTGATGTCATTCAGACTGTACAGGCCATGATTAACCCTTTCGACAACGAATACGAAGGATTGGTGCACTTAACAAGTGGGTCGGTCGCTACTGCGTCAGTAACTAGTGATATGAAAACCATGCTCAAGAAAGGCGAATTTGCTGCAGTTGAGTTTATGAAGTCTAATATAGTAGGAGAAAAGCCCGACATTTACACCAAGATAAAGAAGACGCAGTTACAGACATTCTCTCACATGGGCAAGAAGGTCAATAGCAAAAGTAAGAAAGGTGAGATCGTGGCCCTGAAAAACTCGAAAGCGCTTTTTGCAAGAATGCTTTTCAAAGCTAAGAGTCGCAAATTGGAGATGAAAGAAGTGCTGACGTACTCTCTCCGGCCATATCCACACCCGTTGGCTACAAATGAAGGTGACCTCGTAAAGACCGTTAAATCTTAATTGCTAAACACGATTGAAGGTGAAGTACAAGACGGCTTAGTTGACCTTCCTGTTGGAGACAAAGCATATATTTTTGATGCCATGGCAATGTTACAAACATTGGCAGTCATCCCAGCAACATTTGGCGAACTTGCAACGAATTTGCTGGCTAGTATCGTCAACACTGCTGTTTCTTTAAATTGCAGCCGGGTTGATTACGTCTGTGATAGATATCCAGAGAAGAGCATCAAGAATTTGGAGAGAGACAATCGAGCTGTTGGTGGGACTAATGTCATTCGTATATACAGTGAGCAACAGCGAGTTCCACGGCAGTGGAAGAAGTTTATGGCCTCAGGAGAAAACAAAGAAGAAATTATGAAATTTATCTTCAAAACCTGGAGAAATGCAGATCCATGGGCGCTGAAAGACGTTGAAGTGTTTGTCGCACACGAAAACAAATGTCACAGGTTAACCGAGTTATTGGGCGAAATGAGCTGCACTGAAATCGATGAACTTTCTAGTGACCATGAAGAAGCGAATACTCGCAAGATTGCTCACGCCAGAAATGCCTCCCTGTCTTATCCCAATGTAGTGGTTAGGAGTCCGGATACGGACGTGTTTCTTATTCTACTGAACGCTATGACCGACATTTTTGCCAATTTGTTTTTTGAAACTGGGAAAGGAAATGCGAGGCGGATCATCTCGCTTCACAAGACAAAAGAGCGTATTGGAGAACAATGGTGTTCATCTTTCATAGGCTTCCATGCATTTACGGGTAATTAAACTTTTTATTCTAGAGAGGCATTATGCGTCTGGACGCATAATTCGTCGTCTATATTATTCGTCCAGTATAAAGACGAGACGATTAATCTGACGAACTATCAGATGAACAGATTAATAATTGCACGAAATAATATATAAAGGCATGGGTACTCAAGAATCGCTGCCTTTTATTTCACGGTCTCTGTTTGTTGAAGTATTCGTCTGTGTGCCGTTTTTATACACACAGATGCATTATACGTCCAGACGAACTATCATCGGTAGTGCGTCTCTTAAGACGAAGAATCAAACATAGTTTGTCTACACGCATAATGTGTTTTGTGCCCGTCTTTATACGGAAGACGCATAACCAGACAAATGATAGATGCTCGCTCAAGTTCGTCTGGACGCATAATGCGTCTCTAGTATTAAAACGGCCAATAATATATTATCATGTGGTCACCACCTGAAGTCTCTTCACAGACAAACGTCTGTATTGGTATTTCAATATGGAATATTTGTTCATTAGGTAAACTTCTCAGGTAAATACGTCTCAGCTGAGATAGTCGAAGCGGTCTATTCCAATTATATGTCTTTCTTATATCTGACATTTGAGCATCTAGACTTATTTTTCTTGATAGGTTGTGATACAACAAGTGCTTTTTATGGAAAAGGCAAAGTTAAAGCGTTGAAAGTCGCCAGGACGAATGATGAGTATGGAATTCTATTTGGAAACTTGGGTAAAACCATTGCACTATCGACTCAACTAAAGAATGGGTTATACAGTTTCGTGTGTCACCTTTATGGTTACGAAGGGAGGTCTGACGTCAATTTGGTTCGGCATGAAATGTTTAAAGGCGGCAAATACGATGAAGAATTACTTTCCCCGAATCAAGATTCACTTGACAACCATATAAGTCGAACTAACTATCAGTGCTACAACTGGCGACATGCCCTCCAGGCAATGTTACGTCAGCCAAACTTTTGCGACCATGAAGAAAATAAATGTCAGTAAATGAAGTGGTAAATGAAGAAGGTAAAGTCACCATTAACTGGATGTCGCTTGCCCCAGCTCCTGACTCAATCCTTGAGTTCGTTAATTGTAGCTGCAAGAAAGGTTGCGAAAGCAATCGATGTTCGTGCGTGAAGGCGGCAATGAAGTGTTCCGACCTCTGCAAATGCACTGGCTGCAAAAACAGCTCTGCAGATCTTACGGACAGTTTAGAGAATGATTCTGACACCTATGATTCGGCAGATGAATGCAGCTCGAGTTACAATAGCGATGATGAAAATTAGTTCATATACAATCTAAAATAACATCCATCTAAATCATAGCGCGCTTGCAAAATGGAAAGACTGAGGACGAAATAAGAGGATTTAGGCCGATGCTATGCAAAATTCAAAATGGCGGGCGATGGCATGCTGTGTATCAAATGAGTGAAAATATAAATGGCTATTGAAAAAATACTGCGGGTCTACAGAGCGGGAACTCTTCTGAATCGTGTTCAGCGACTTCTAAGACAGTAAGTAATGTGAAAATATTTCAGTTCTAACACATGCGAAATGAAAATCGTTTTCTAGGCACTTTTTGGTGCCATAGCAAACGGCCTAAATGTTAGGCCTAAAACTTCAAATGAGTGGAGCAGTTTGAGAGGTGATCCGTAAATACATAATCGTGGCAATTCTGGTTGATTTCGGAGGAAGCTGATTATCATTTCCTTGCACTTTAGCCCGTTAAGTTTCATACCGTTTTGCACAGCCCAGGAGTGAATGACATCCAGTTGGGACTGAAGTATTGAGAATTCGTTTATAGAGAGTGACTCAGAAATTGTGACGTCGTCAACATATTTCCAGTGGTCAACATTACTGGAACCCAACTGCTAGTCATTTATCATTGCCAGGAAAAGGACAGGACCCAATTTAGTCCCCTGAGGTACACCACTGTTGGTAAATGCCCAGTTGGACAGAAAACCATTGACCTTAACAGACTGGCGATGGTTAGAGAGGAAACTGCAAATCCAAGGGACAAGTGACTCTCTGACTCCAAGGGATAATAGTTTTTTTATCAAGATATTGTGATTGATGCGATCAAACGCTTTGCTGATGTCAACAAAACATACCCTGAGATATTGTGATTGGGTGTCCAATGCTCATAACCAATTATTGAGCATATCGTTTAGGCAAAAAAGTCGTAGATGATCCTTTTAAATTACCGAACTGTTTCGGATCAATTTTATTCCTCATATCATCCACCATCCACTTCACAACAAAGTCTTGCAATATTTTTGACAAACAGGCCGTAAGGAAAATGGGGCAAAAGTCGTCCTCACAGGGTGTATTTTGAGTCTTGGGAATTGGTGTAATGATGGAATCCTTCCAGATTGTAGGGACCACGCCAGAAGACAAGGAAGAGTTGAAGATGCTGCAGACGGGCTCAGCTAGCTCGTAAGCATAATCCTTTATAATACGATTAGGGATACCATCGGGTCCATGAGATTAAAAGCACTAATGGTCAACATTTTGAAACACGTCTCTTCGGCAGTGATTGTCGGTACTGGTTGGGGTGCTGGGAGATAAGCTGGGAGTGAGCAGAGGTCCAAACAAGGGAGATCAGCACCAATACTTAAAAAGTGTTCATTCAGCAACAGGGCCAGGTCTTTACCGATCATAGGGATGCCATTCTTAACAATCTTAATCCCATTGCTAGAGGAGTACTTTTTTCCAGACATTAGTTTAACGGCGTCCCACCATTTCCTGGGTTTGCTTGATTTAAGGTGTTGCACATTATTCGTATAAAACGAGCGTTTTTTGACAAATATTTCATCATTGACTTTCTGTCTGTAGTGGCGCCAAAGATCGCGATCACCTGAATGAAACGCTTTTTGTCTATCGATTATCATTTGTTTCAGCGAGGGTGTCGTCCAGGGTTTATCACTGCTACGGATCTTTACGACCTTGGTTGGAAAAATTCGTTCAATAGCTGAGGACAGTTTTTGGGAAAAAGAGGATGCTAATTCAGAAGACGAATTATGGTTCTCAACATCCGTAAACCAAGTGTGAGTAGAGCACCATCTGCCGAATGCATCACGCGCCGACTGAGGAAAGCGTCGTACGTATTTTTTGCTTGTTCTATTTCCATGAGGCTGATCAAAGATGCCACAAGATGGAATCCATTTAACAATGTTGTGGTCGGATGCGCCAAGCGGTGCGGTTACAACAGGAACATTGTAGAAGTTGTCTAAATTGGTCACAATAAAGTCTAATATATTATCGCCTCGTATTGGATCGTGGATAACCTGCTTGAGGTTATGATGGATTAATAGGTCATGGATATCTAATTTGTTAAAGTCACCAAGGAGTATGACACCGCAATCTGGGTGTGCTGTTCTGATTACATCAAGATTTTGTATGATATAGTCCACTAATTTCTTCTGCTCGGGTAGGGGGGTATCAGGTGGGTTATATAAAATAGCACATATAAGGCCGGAAACTTGTCTTGGGACAAGTTCATTCGTAGGATGCGACCTCAAGATCCTGTCTACGTTTGTATGATATATTAGTTGAAACAAAGGCACATACACCTCCACCACGACCATGCGGTCTGTCTTTACGTAAGATGTTATACCCGTTAATTGCAACCAACTGGTCAACAATTTCATCGTTAAACCATGATTTAGTGATCTCAATGATCTCGAGGGGCTGTGTACTTAATAACAGAGACAGTTTATCCATTTTAGGAAGGAGAGAGCGAGTGTTTATCAGGTAAAATCCCAGTAAACTATGTGCTGGTTTACTAGTATTTAGCTTCATTTGAGGACATTGAGGTGGTGTTATGGGAGATAACAAAGGGTCACTATTAGGGATGCTACAAAGGGAGGGGGTTGACTGACCTAAAAATTCCTTCAACATTATTATTCTTCTGGGGGAAGTGTTGGCAGAGACATAAGCGGGGGTGGGTATGGGAGGGAGTGCGGCGTAGGATAAAAAGCAGGGAACCGAGGTGGGGGATTATGAGAAGCCACGAAAAAAAGGGGAATTGTAAAACTTCGGTGTAGGTGTATATGAGGGTGGGAGCTGTCCATCCTGTTCTGAAAATTTTGTTGTACTGCACAAGGTTGAAAATTTCGGTGCGAGAAATCGTAAGAATCCTTTTTACAAAAATTTCTTCTTCTAAGGAATGGGCATGGGATTTGATGTTTGTGTTTGGTGCTCGGTTCTGACTGGTTGGTATTAACTGCAACATTTTTTCGCTGGTTATCATAATCAAAGGTATTACTCGGCCGAATATGTGAATTGACCGCAATAATTCGATCTTGTTTGGAGGAATTTGGTTCAACTGCCGTATTGCCAGGTATGAGATCTAGCAAAGTTTGAGAACTGTTGGGTTTATTTAATTTGGGAGTGCTATAATCAGTTTCTCCTGTGGTTGATTTCAGTGTACATTCGGTATCTGACTCGCTGTCATTGTAATATGAATCGCTGTAATGATCTTTGGCAGAAGCCGTTGGATCGTTAAGTATGTAAATTCCGTTAGACTTGATTGTACCGTGAACAGGGGAAGTTTTTTTATTTGGGTCGGTTTGTTGGTCATTAACAATAGTCAGGCAATCATTAAACATAGTTGCTGCATCATTAGAGATAGAGGCATTGTTCACAAATCCCTTTTCAGCTAGCTTGGATATGAGCGTTTCGAGGGACAGTAGTTTTGATGTGCTTACTAATAACTGCTATAAAGTCCTTTTGCTTAGATCTAAGAAGAGCAATCTCAGACACCAATTCGTTATTAAACCGAGACTCCAAACCTGTTATGTCTGCTTTTAAGCTCGCCAATTGAGTAACAAATGAGTTGTTAACACAGGGACACACTTCAGAATCTGATGACTGGGAGTTAGATTCAGAGGCAATACTAGCATTCACAGACGGATTAGCACAGGCGCTCGCGGCATTATGATGGGCTTTTTTAAGTGAACGTTCAAAAGAGTTTAGAATGTACTTCTCTGCATCATCATGAACTACTATCAGCTTTTTCGATCGCTGCCATTTGACTTCAAAGTGCTCGTCAGCTCGAAACGTTTTAACACCGCCAGAGGGTGTAGTCCATATTCCATAGAGCTTTAATTCATCGACGAAATAGTCTTCCAGTTCTTCAAAGCTTCCAAACAAACGGAAATCCGTCCCATCAAACGATAGATTGTCTGTGTATTTAGTAGAAGGTTCTTTGCCAGAGTGATCGTCAGCCATGTTTTGTATTAATAAGGTAACACTAAGATGGTATTACAGCAACAACTCTCCTACAATATCTGGAAAAGAAAGCGACGGCCTTAAATCTCAGCTTAGGACTATTGTGAACTGTAGCAACTCGGCGAAAGAACCCTTGTCCCACCTAAGCGATGAGAGCAGCGAAACATGTGCCACAGACGAAGACAGCGACAAAGAAAACCCGTTGAAAACAAAAGCTAAAATGATTAGCTGTAAGCGTATTTAACGAAAAGAAGCGCATTTCATGCCCGAAAGGTCGCGAAACATCCTGGGGCCGGTTGTTCAAAGCTGGGTTAGCGTTAACCCTGGGTTAACGAAAAGTTTGAAGCAAAATTTTTAACCGCTTGGTTACTAACTTGAAAAAATTTTTCCACAAAGCTAATATATGTAAAAAGAAGCTTTTATTTGCAAACTTTTGATACTAACGAACGTACAGAAATGCACAAACCAAACAGCTGGTTAAATTTTAACCCAGGGTTAAGCTTTGAACAACTGGCCCCTGGCCTATATCAATTTCCGGAAGGTTACGAAAATGTGCGTCGTCGGAACTAACCGCCATTCTAGTACTACGCACGCACGTATACACGCACTGGTGCATTTACAGACTCGACGACATAAAGGTTAGAAAATCTTGTTTCCTCGGAATACCCTTTTTACTTCATTGACACGAGACATACTTTCAGAAACATCACCAGACGAGGAACTTTTATGAAAACAGTCATGCTATATCAACAATGCATACATGATAGCTCTAGCAATTGTATGGCAGCAAACAGGTGAAAGGTGTACTTGTAAACTAGGCGCATAACAATGCAATACAATACAAATTTATTTAGTCGCGGTAAAAACTTCAGTAAACTATTTACCAAAGCATAATATTAACTGTTTCACCAGTTTGCCGTGTGGGAGTTATAGATTGCTAGCTGTTATAGTATTCATTTAAGGTTCTCTTAAACAGTGGTGGCGACAGAAGCTTTCGGATACTCTGAGGGAGGCTATTCCACAGTTGTGCCCCACAATAGCAAAAGTTCGTTTCAAATAGTTCGTGCGTGGCTTTGGTAATCTTAGTTTTGCCTCAGAGTTTCTAAAAGTACATCCTGTGTCACGACCAGAGAAAAGATTTGTAGGTAAAGCCCCGTACAGACGGGCAAGTTTTCCTTGACAAGTTTTATTTGCTCATGTGTATTACAAGAAATCGACAATTTTTCCTTGACAAGGATCCTTGTTCA
>JAOBYK010578334.1:0-11683 GCA_025434845.1 Phenganax subtilis | reverse complement strand
AAAAAACGTGTGTGTTTTGAAAAATTGTGCGCGTTTTGAAATAGCGTTAAAAAAGCTATGTGTTTTGAAAAAAACTGAATCTGTTCTTAAAAAAAAGTTAGCGCTACAAGAAAAAA
This sequence comes from Phenganax subtilis, assembly GCA_025434845.1. Taxonomy (NCBI): domain Eukaryota; kingdom Metazoa; phylum Cnidaria; class Anthozoa; order Malacalcyonacea; family Clavulariidae; genus Phenganax; species Phenganax subtilis. Next base: position 11,567 of record JAOBYK010578334.1, on the reverse strand, counting down.
GCTTGTGTATAAGGAGTGTCCCTTTAGGGGCTCCGTAGATTCATCTATTAAATCTAAAAACCGATTATTTTCGTCATTTAGATTGGTTAAATCATTGCCTCCAAAGATGCTAAGGACATCATCTTCACTAGTGCAAGGCATGTCAGTGTCCCTGTTATACTGTGAATGTGCTTCCTCTGAAGCCTGTGAATTGGCTGCTGCCTCTGAAGCATGGTGTTTTGCCACCTTTGAGGCTGGTGTTTGTGTTTTCTCTGAAACTACAATATCTGCTTCCTGTGAAGCGGGAGGCGCATGACATGATGTGGGGCGCTGAGACAAAATGGCTAATAAAACCTTATGATTTTCATTCATGCCTTTCTGCACAGCAAGTAAAATATTAGTTAACTTGCCATTCTTCTGCGGAGAAGGCCGGGTTTCGACTATGGAAGTATCGTCCGATAGTTCCATATAAGCGGCTAAAATACAAAATAAAAGATGGTAAACCACAATGATATAACAAACTAGGGTCTAGTATACCTGGCCCAACGAAAAGGTTGGGAATCTTGATCAATCAAGCGTTGAATTTTTGCTCTTGCCCCAAGGACGTGACTAGCTTGGCGCCATGAGCGATACAACTGGTTTGCGCATGTGTGATACTCTCTCTCGTACAGCTCCATAACAACTTCGGCTCATGCCGAAGTAGAATTGTAAATGACAATGTTCTGACAATTTATTCACCTTAACAAGACATGAACGGGTCTCGATTGATGACTATACTAGACGGTACAACAGTTCATAGAATAGGCATGTAGACAAGTAGGTAAGATCCTGTAGTTCGAAATGGTATCAGTTAAGATCAGTTTGAACTAAACACAACAGTTAAATAGAAACTAAATATAACTCTACTACTAGTATAACAAAACATATTAGCATACTATAAACATGATATGAGCAAATAACAAGCAATTTACACAATAACACTTACTTAATCATATAACATGCAATCTTGCAATACCTAATGAAATAATGTTAGCATTGCGTGTTTGAAACATACAATTTAGTGGAAGTTTTAGCATTTTAACTCAAGCGCAAAGTACTAGCTATGGCTATGAATTATGCATGCATGACAATGAAATGAAATGCTAATTACAAAAGGTTAAACTGCATCATCACTGGCTTTTGCCTGAAACAATAACCTATTGAAAAAATGACATTGCAATGAATTTTAACATAGTATCTATGTACTCACTTTGGTTTGCACACACACTAAATCTTCAAATTTTGCATATCTTTCTTCACTTTAGCCAAATGTAACAAGCAGAGTTATTCCAATGTAGATAGAATATGAACCCTAACACGCCAATATCAATATATATTCCGACTAGGATTTCAATAGAACAAATACTTACATCGAGCATCCACAACTGATTGATTACTCTAACTCTCGTAGCACACAAAATTACTTCCGAAAATGGTTGAGTTGCCTGTATTTATGCATAAACACCGAAACATGAATTGATTTGTTTTGAACAACGAAAAATGTTGAGGTTAGATTAAGCTACTGCAATTGCATATTTGCTTGCTGAAACGTGCTTGTGTTAGAAAAAAATATGCAATTTGTGGGAAGATTTTGCTAGCAGCAGAAAATAACAAACATACTTGTATCAGCCTGGCACAGAGCAAGCAACTATCACCATGATTATTTGTTGAGCTGATGACGACTTTTTGTTGTAGTTGTTTTTTTTTTACTATGAGCAATGCCAGCAGGCAGTCATTTATGATTGATTAATAATGCAATGTTGTATCCCTTTTTGGGTATGACAGCTTATTTAGAATATTCCTTCATGAAGAAATAGCCTTCTCGATGTAATAAATCTTATATAATTAATCCCAAATAACAACGATGAAGGAATATTCTAACATGTAACATAAGTGAAGTTAACAAGAACAGAATCCAATATGGCGACTCTCCAGTCCCCCACATTGAGCTAAAATAAAGTCTAGACTGTTCAAGAAGTCAGCGGTAGTCGCTACAGCAATGTATAATGCCTGACACGTTTTCTCAACAATTTGAGAAATAGTTCTCTCACCCATCCTAAATTGGAATGGTAGGCTTCTGAATGTTTCTCCTATGAAAGTGCAAAAGGTACAATGTAAAAAATACTGACACCTGCTGTAAATATTCTGAGCTCAGTCAGTTCGTAATTGAATACAACATTGCAAATTTGGTATCTATCACAAGGAAATTTAACCTAACTGCTAGACGCTCTTGAGCTTTCAATGACGGTCGCATTTCAGTGTCCGTTATGGAAATATACGGCAAAATTAACTGCAAAATTTCTTCAAAAGATTCCCTATTGAGTCTATGATACTGGCGAAATTGTTCTGAATCTTCGGCATTTAGTTCTCAGACTATATTATCATGGGCTCCTTGTTTTTTTCTTCTCAAAATCCACCGTTTTGTCCACGTTTTTCGATGGCTTGCTCTCAACCGTCTCCGACGTCGCCTCATTAGCAAAACAAACAATAATATCTCTTCGTTGTCTTTGGACACTGGTCTTCAGCCTCTTCACTACTCTCTTCACCATAGAATTCATGCTCCAAACATGGTTCCAAAACATCCACTATGTTTCCTTGTGATACCCCGCATGCATACTTCATTCGCTTTGAAAACTCATGCGCTGCTGCTGCCCGCACACAAGGATTTTTTGTCAAGCATGACAGGAAATATCAAACAGGTTTGATATTTGGTTCATGTGTCACAAATGACGAAAATACTGTCAATGTTCCGCGCACACTAGGAAATTTTGTTAATCACACTATTCACGAATAACAGATATGCGCAGCAAGTTCACTAGCGTGCGGCGGACTGACTCTCTATCAGGTTGGCTGTAAAGCTTTCAATTTAGTCACTAGTAACACTAGTACGTGCTCCAGTTTGTGCTTCAAAGCAGATCACAAACTACAAGGCCTTGATAATTGCTTATGTCATGCAGTCGCATCCAATAACATTTTAGTTACTACGTTACCTGCAGGGTACGAAATACTGCATGAGCGTAACTGGTTGAACATGTAACGTAAAAATGTTAACAAATAAAAACAAATACAGCGGTTATGGAAAGTGTGTTGGTAACATGAAACTCCAACCTTTAAAAATCTTGTAGTAAACTTATGAATCGACACATGGAAGCCAGGATTGTGATTGTCATGGTATTAAAATCCTTTCTGACAATGAAAATATCTTTTCTAATAGTTCTTTATAAAAAGATGAAAATAGGATGGTCAGTGGCTTTCAAAAGGAATGACGACATCTTACTATTTAAAACTGTGATCAGGTTGAAATGGATGTAAATTCACATGCCAGCCAGTATCACAGTATCGAAAATGCACAAGCACATACATCATGTTCATCGACTTCTTTACATATTCCTTTCCAAATCAAATTTTATCTTCAAGCACGTCGTAAAATAATGTGATGTAAAGTAATGTGATTAAAATCTTGAATAAAAGTAAGAATAATTATGAAAAACTCACCAGATAATTCTTTCAAGCCGCAGATTTTTATTTTCTTTAGTGCTGTTTAATGATAATGCGAAATACTACACACATAGCTAATATTTCTTAGTATGGGCATACGGTTACAGTAACTATCAGTTACGATTAATTTACAGCATATAAAACTGCATTTATTGCAATAGAAATCCTAACAAATGAAGGTGACAGAACTGTCGTAAGTGTCATTGTCTGACTTCTGGTAAAACTTTTTGTAGAATGTCGAGGTGACTTTGACAGCATAATCAATTAGTCCTCTTCCAAAACTATTGAAATTTAAGCATATTTTAGTTTCTGCTAAACTTTTTTGTCGATAATCATGTTTCACAAATGCCATAAAAAGTTTTCGTCTCAAAAGTGAGAGTGTTTCGCAGCGAAATGCACACTCTTAATGCATGTACGATACTCGTTTAAGTTTCAAAATGCTTGTGAAAGACTACATAGTTAATAAAGCCTATGAAAGGAGATCGAAAATTTCGTTTCATAAAAACTGTTTGTGATTTCAAGCAACAGAAAACCCCGATTGTGCGATGCACCTGCATAAAGACTGCATGACAGACCATACTGCACCACAGTTAAAATTTACTGGTACCGTAATGCAATGTACCGTGATGCAAAATTAGGGTCTGCTGCCTCATTTGCCTGCCTCAGGCTTGCTCGCTGCAGCAGCAATGAAACAATTAATCAGTTCTTCGCTTTGGTTGCTAAAATATATGATGCTGATTTTGAGAAAAAATTTATCTTCCTTTATTTTACAGAAAAAACCGAAAAATTTGTTAGGAGCCTTGCACTTTTTTTTTGGATATCATACATAGTTTTTCCACCACCAATCTTAATATATTCTTTCTTTTTCTGTGTAGAAGCATTGAATAATTTTACAACAGCAATGAATCTTTGCCTGTGTTTGATTGGGAACCAGTGTGCAAAACCTCAGGAGAGATTCTGAAAATACTAGTGAAGCCAACTGAAGATAATAGAACATGCAAGGTTCCACCAAACAACGTTGCACACAACCTTTCTTTCCTTCTTGATGCTTCTTGTCTGGAATTATAAAACGACCAGAAATGTGCTGATATGGGTTGCTGGAAAAACAAGGAAGTCCAACGTATTAAGCTTGCGCTGGGTCCTGGTGGAGATGTGGCTCCGGCAGATAGTCCATGTGAGGGTTACAGAAAAACCTGCATACAAGAACGTGTGGATTAAGAACACCCAGGCTGGAACTTGGCAAAAAAGGAGCATATATATATGAACACATTCAGCCTGAAAATTGAAAATGTTCTCATATATTAAAACTCTTCCCTTTTCAGTTTAATAGAATGGTGTCTGTAGCTTTACTGTGGTATTGCACTAAGACCTCTGTATAAATGCTAGTAATTTCAGTTGCTGTGTATACCAAGTGTACAACAACTCTATTTGGAATTAAAAGTCTTATAACTACATGAAAAATATGCAAAAAAATGAATGTCAACATTTGTCAAAGTGTCAGTCGAAGTCGTTGAAATCGACTCGTTCCTTTTCCATTTTATTTAATAACCTGACTCAAATCTTGCTTGTAGAATCGACCTATGATGGGGTTTTGCTCGTCATTGATCAGGCCGTACATCATGGGGTCTCCTTTCAATATTTTATTAATTGTAAAAAACTCATTTTTAAAACTTGGTTTGTTTCGCATTTGCAATATTTTTTGTATAACATGATGCGAACGTGGTCACCAAGCTTAAACTTTGACGTTGGAAACGTGCCCTTCCAGTCTCCAAAGAAAGAGGAACCAAACTTGCTCTTTGTTGCTCGGGTTTACTTGGCTTGGGTTTATTTTGATGGTTCTGTGAACGCTGTTGTTGTAGTCTTTCATAAAGTTTTGTAGCTCGTTGATCCAACGTTGAGTGTCCCACTGAAAAAAATTACCAAATGATGCCTATTAGGGTGCAGTCAAATCGCTCCACCAAGGCTGCTTTTTTTCCTCGATGTTCGTCAGGTTCTTCTATCCTCGGCTTGTTTTCTAGTTTTGGACACGCTAGGGTGGTCAGTCGTCCTCACGGCTTACCGGGCTTGGTTGCAAAATACTTGATGTCGTGGTCCATTAATAATCTTCTCACGCCGACGTTTTTAAACTCGTTTCTGTCGAGTTTAAAACGTTGACGTTGCGAGTCTCGCTGTCATTTAAGCTTTGATCGCTCAGAATGGCCAACATAACGATCGCATCGCTTAGGACTTTGCTTAAAAAAAGTTTTGGATGCGATCCATGGCGTCGCAGCCAATCAAAACGTAGTGAAGTCCAGAGTAAATTTCACACACGTCGTCCTACCTGTCCAGGTGTTTTTCACAATGGATTTGTTTGGCTCGAATCCCAGCAAGGTTCCAAAATTTTTTAGGTTTAGGTTCGAGGCTCGACAAAAGAGTTTGGTCTTGTTTGCATGAGAAAGTTTTTCCAATTTTACGTCGTGGGCGTCCAACCATTGTTAAGGTCTTCAAAGGTGTAGTGCCCCAGGGGTAGTTTTACTTTGTGTTGGCTTTGTAAACGTGTCGTTTCAATCTTTTTCGACGTTTTGCACGATCCAAAAGATGCTGACGTTTTTGATAAAAAGTTTCTATCTCAGTGGTGTTTGGACGTTTCGGGGCAGCTTGACTTTTTTAAACTCGCCTGCTTTTAAGAATACAGTCAGCTTTATAGGCTTTGCTTCGCTCATCTTTTTTATTTAATAAATAGAATGGACATTTACTATGAGTGGAAGTATGGAAACAAAACCCACCCAGAAGTGAAAGAGTTAATAAACTCGTGGAGCGAGCAAATGCTAAACAAGAGTTTCTTAGCAAGTACCCCAATGCAGATGTAAGCAAGTTTAGTTTTGGTTATCAAATTAGGGAAGTAGGAGGTAAAATAAAACTTGTAAGCGAAACTTATTATAAGGCGAGGTCAAAGTATCAATACGAAGAACGTACGCATTTAAACATGATCCCAACTGAATGAAAGCTTTAGGCATCAGCAATAAAAAAATAAAGGAGCGACTCGATCATCAAAAGACTTCGACTTTGTGGAATCGTTTTGGCACCATCGCGAGCATAAAACTCGCAGACGATCATCACGAGGCATTGGACTTTAACAAGTTTAGCTTGTTCGTCAAGAAAAACGACTACTTATTACCAAGACGTATTCTTGGGTCTCGGATGCTTACAAGGGCCCTATCACATCGAGCTGGATCCTGAAATACAACCGGTTATAACCCCCCCAGGCGAGTCCCATTCAGTTCGAAGGATTGAGTGAATATTGCACTGGATGAGATGTGCAATCAAGGCATAATCATGTCAGTCGATCATCCGACAGACTGGGTCAATGCAAAGCTCGTCGTAGAGAAGAAAACCACCGCCAAATTACGTATCTGCATAGATCCTCAACCACTGAATAAAGTAATTAAACAAGAGCATTACAATTTACCTACGATTGAAGAAATCTATACAAGATTAAGTGGGGCAAAATATTTCTCCACTTTAGATGCCAAGTCGGGATTCTGACAAATCCCTTAGACGAGGGAGCTCAGTTTTGACGACGTTCGCAACGCCATTTGGCAGATATCGCTACACATGATTGCCTTTCAGTATTCATAGCGCCCAAGAAGTGTTCCACAAGAGATCAAACGAGTTGTTTCAAGATTTTCATGGCGTGAAAACCGTCATTCACAATATTCAAGTTTGGGGCAGAACTGTAGAAGAACACGATGAAAGGTTAGAGAACGACTTAAAGCGTGCAAGACAGAGAAACCTCAAGTTGAACCCTGAGAAGTGTAAGATCAGATGTACTCAAGTCCTCTACATCGGCCACTTGCTCACTGGAGATGGCGTTAAACCCGATTCATCTAAGTTGAAAGCAATTCTGAGTGCGCCTCCTCCCAAAGATAAGCATGCTATGCAATGTCTGTTAGGAATGGTAAATTATTTGGCAAAGTTCGTACCACACGTTTCCCAGTCTACAGTGCCTCTACCCGAGTTACTAAAGAAAGATGTGGAGTGGCACTGGACTGAGCGCCATGAGCAAGCCTTTTGCAAGATTAAGCGTCTTTTGACAGAAACGAGTGAGAGAGTGTTGAGATACCACGATCCAAAGCTGCCAGTGAAGTTGCAAGTAGATGCATGTAAGTCTGGGCTAGGTGCAATTTTGTTACTAAATGAGTCACCAATCCCCTATGCCTCACGCTCACTCACAGAAACAGAAAGTCACTATGCTCCAATCGAGAAGGAGCTGCTAGCCATGACACTTGGTTGTGAGCGTTTTTACCAATGTATCTACATGAAAAAGGTGGTAATCAAGACAGATCATAAGCCATTGATGTCAATTATATCTAAACCACTTGTCAAAGCTCCAGCAAGATTACAGCACATGCTCCTACTACTTCAATGCTATGGTGTCAATCTTAAGTACAAACCTGAGAAAGAACTATATTTTGCAGACACACTTTCACAAGCACACCTCCCTATTACTGACAAAAATGACGATGACCTTGTCAAGTGCATTCATACAGCAGTAGAAAACCTACCAATTAGTGATTTGAAACTGGCCGAACTCCGCCAAGAAATGACCAACAACAATGTCCTGACTAAGCTATCACAGGTGATCTTGGAAGGGTGGCTAAATTACAAATGAGATGTGTTGAAGATGATTAGTGAGTATTGGACATTTAGAGATGAACTTGCCGTAGCTGACGGCCTCATCTTCAAAGGCAGTTGTATTGTTGTTCCTCAAGCTTGAGGAAAACTGTTCTGGTGCAGATTCATGAAGCACACCTTGGAATGAAAAGAAGCAAGCTCCGGGCACGAGAGTTGGTGTTCTGGCCTGGGATGTCCAAGCAAATTGAGGATATGGTGTCCAGCTGTTCAACTTGTCAAGAACTCCGTTTCAATCTTCTGGGAGAACCTATGCTTTCACATGAGATTCCTTGGTATCTATGGCAAATCGTAGCCACGGATATGTTCAAATGGGATGGCGAAAATTATGTCCTTATTGTCGACTACTACAGTCGCTATTGGGAAATTGCATCACTACATAGTATGACGAGTACGGTAGTTATCAGCAAGTTGAAACAAATTTTTGCACAACACAGAGTACCAGAGACGGTGAAATCGGACAATGGTCCACAGTGTAGCTCCTTCGAATTTGCGACGTTTGCTGCAAATTGGAAATTCTTGCATGTAACTCAAGTCCAAGATTCCCTCCGTCAAATGGATTAGCAGAAAAGACGATGCAAACAACTAACAGAATGTTGGAAAAATCTAAGCATGATGGAAGAGATCCCTACCTTGCACTGTTGGAGCAACGCAATACCCCAGCAGCGAAATACAAAACACCTACGCAATTATCTATGGGTAGGCACCTTCGTTCACTCTTACCATGTACCACAAGTCACCTAATTCCCCAGACGGTTTGTTATCGGGAAACACAAAAAAGATTTCAGAAGAAACAAGCTGAACAAATAGCTGACTATGATAAGACTGCAACACCTCTACAGCTACTCAAATCTGGCAAATCGGTGTGTGTTAAACAAGAGGGAGATTGGAGACCTGCAAAGGTGGTTGAAGTAGCCAATACGCCACAAAGCTATGTCGTCAAGACTCCAGAAGGAACAATATACCAATGCCATGGAAGACATTTACTTCAAGATATGTCAAATTCGTCACTTTCGAACGATATTTCAGTTTTACGTGCAGCACGGACGTTCGTAGAACAAACAAAGGAATGAGAACAGCAAGCAGAAAGTCAAGAAAACTGCCAACATGAGACAAGAGACAACAATAACAGATATCTTATGCGTTCAGGACATTTGGTGAGAATACCTGATAGATATCAGCCGTAGTTTAAGAGTAATTAAACTAAAGTCAAGAAGAATTTTCCTAAAATTTTAGAAATTCTGAGTAGTTATTTAGAACGCTCTAGATACTTCTAATTTTGAACGTAGCTATTAAAAAAAAGGGAAAAGGGGCATGTTAAAGTTTATTTTTGAGGGGGTTGTAGTATATTCAAATTGTGGCATTATTATTTTAATTAGGATATTCAAATTAGTATAACTGTATAAAAGACAAATGCACGAAATGAAAAAAGTTCTTAGTTCTGGACTGACTAGTAAGTACGATATATTACAAGGCATACATGGATAAGATGTAAATATCTCATAAAAACATGCACCTACGTCAAAAAGAATACACAAAACCCAAGATATATGATTTTCAGAGAGAACTTGTGTTATAATACAATATTCATAGCTGTTGCAAACAACCACACTTTTTCTTCACTGCAAGGCTCCATTTCAAAATAGTTGCGCTTTGCCGAGAAGTTTCAAGGGACACCTTAAAAATGGCCAACAGTGACTTATCGTCCTCTTAACATTCATCTACTGCCTTAGCTAAAGTGCTGAAATGACAGCAATGGTGAAATGAGCAACTACAACATTTAAGTTCAGGTCACGAAGGAGTAACCTTGGTGTAAACAAATGTACAAACTCCCAACTGATTGTTTACTGGCTTTACAGCTATGCATTTTGGTCCACCACAAACAGAACTGAATAAGTCCTACACAACCATAAAATAAATAAAATTATTTGAAAAACAAACCTGAAAACAAACAGTTTCTAATTCATACAAATATAAGTAATTAAAGTTACTTCTTCAAGTTGAATTTCGTAGCAGGAGTGCTCACAAAAGACACTTTCTGTGCCAAATACTCCTGTCTTACCGTGTAGAAAAATACATCGATGATATAAACAATTTACAACTGCAGCTAAAAATGAATCAACTGCTAAAGTCGCGCGGTACGTGATATTATTCTGATCATAGGCATAAAGTGGTAAGTACAAATGAAACATTTCTTGCAGCAAAACAGACGGTAACACTAAAGTGTGTAACTGTAATTTAAATTTCTTCATCCTAGTATAATTTAGAATGGATAAAACACCACTTATTATCAATCGCAACAAACATTGTAAATTCTGTTACATCCAAAAATTATACGCACTTTGCAAAAAACCATTCCATTGCATCAATCTCGAACTTCTTGTCATACTTATCTAGATATAACTCCATTGCAGATATGTGCAAGCAGCTTGGGTATGGTATAACTAATGATCAAATAAGAGTTATTATCTATATTGCATGTATGCAACATATTCAAAATATACTATACGAATGACAGAATTTGCTTAAATCATAAAACAAGCCTATACTAGGGGTGCCCCAGCTATCATATCCGGCCAGATAGTGAGCATATCCCATTGTCTGGTATCCGGCTCGATATTTCTAATATCCCGCCCAGATACCGGATATTTTTTTCAAGACATTTCTAAATAACGAAGCTAAATTTAACGAAACAAGCAAGAAAATAACAATGTTCTTAAACTAAACAAAATCTGTTAACTGATGCAACTGGTTGAAAACTAAAAATCAAGATTAACTTAAATCAGTATGAACATATTATTTGTTTCATAAATCAATATTCAATATTATAAAAGTTATAATATAAGATTTTCTGGAAATACTATGTAAATTTATTTACACGAAAAAGCTTTCGGTCTGTTACCCCGGACTTTGCACTGATGACGGTAAGGGCTTACGGACCTAAAGCTTTGCATAAATAAATTTATATTGTGTTTTCACAAAATATTATATTATACATAAAATCAACATGCAAACATTCAAAGAAGTTATAATAAATATGAGACTGTGATAAAACTCTAAGCCAATAACTTTAACAACAACGCGTATTACGCACCTCAAAACCGCGAAAACTTGATCAGGTAAATTTTGTTATTTCATGAAATGTTATCTTGTATCAAGAAAATTTATCTTACTTCAAGATTTTTGATCTTAATTATCTAGTCTAAACTTCTTGCTTCTATAAGTTATCTTATTTTCAAGAAAATTATCTTTCTCTAAGATAATTATCCTACTTGTCTAAGCTAGATTTTCTCCTCAAATAGGTTATCTTATTTCAAGAAAATCTATTATCAACCAAATCTCAAACTTTATGATTTTGTATACAAGGATGACCTATGCAA
>JAOBYK010578223.1:0-11683 GCA_025434845.1 Phenganax subtilis | reverse complement strand
GCCTGTTTGTTAAAATCCTTTCTTCATATATTTCATGTCTAAACACATAGTACTAAATATAATTATGCCAAAGTTATCACTGATTTCTACACTTATGTTTTTGAAGTCCGACTCTGGGTCCGAGTCCGGGTTATGCAGTATGCCGCCAAATAACTCGATTTTGGCTTTTTCATTTCTTGTTTGGCCTTGAAATAAACGTTTGGCCTTTTGGCTCTATTTTGGCTTTTTTTTCAAGTCGCAGAGATTTTCGCTATTTGAAAGTTAAATCATAAAGAAACATTTAAGAATTCACTACAATTGTGTATCGCTGTCAGAGATCCAATCAGATTTCAGGAAATTCAGCCAAACGTGAAGCTGAAAACTAACCAGTGAGAACATTCTAGCCATATCTGCGCGAAGGTCCAACCTTAAGTATTTTGCGTATATAAATGAGAAATTTGCATTTTTGCAATTTGCCAATTTTGCCTTTTCCGGCTTTTTTACTAAGTGACTTTGACTGTTTCTGTCCGTGCTACGATAATAATATTTCGAAAAAAGAAGAAAAAATGGACAAATTGATTAATTTAAGTGAGCTCTAGAGGTTAACTTGACCAATGTACGTTGAAAATATTGGTTAGATTTGGCCTTTTTTTGGCTTTTTTTTGAAAATAATATTTGGCTTTTTTTGGTAACATTTGGCTTTTTTTAAAATGTCATTTGGCTTTGCACATGCGCGGAAGCATACCAACCCTGAGCTCAAGTTAAACCTCCGCGTGGCACGTGCACGTAGACCAAAACGCTGAAATTAGCTATTCTTCCAATCCCTGATATGAGATTTGTGTTCCAGTATCACTGGCTGAAAGTATTATTGCATACTGTCAAAAACTGTTCAATTTCCTCACCAATTTGATACCCCTCCTATTTTGTGAAGCAAAATAGGTGCATGAACTCAACCTCATGTACCAAGTGCAAGGATACTTGTGTCGGTCCTGATCGTTGAATTTGCACAATTTTGTTTCCGAACAGTTGAATCCTATCATATATTGTGCTCATGAAAGGAAGCAACTTGCTCCTGGTAAAATAACTCTTACTAACATCCCTTGTGAAGACAGTCTGACTGCAATGTTCCAGGTGCTCTCTCAGAATCTTCTTACTTTTGCTGGGTGTATAAAGCAGACAATTTCATGCAGTTATTATTTGGTCTAACTCAATGCATTTATTGCCAAGCATTAAATATTAAGATAAAATGGGAGTGCCTATATATATTGCAGGAATTTTGTGAAGAAACCACAACTTAAAGCTACAAGCCATCATATTGTTTTTGGTAATTTATTTTTCATGTATACACATGCATGCTAATTTTACTTAACATGTATGATGCAAAGTATTATCTTCATCGTCACTATGACATATAATGAAATAAACTCATTTGGACAAAATAGCATTAAGATGCCATAAATTCTGCCAAACATACAGTTTGTAATCAAATACTGTTAAATCCCAATACATTCAAGTTGCGGTACGTATAGAAAGCGATAGGATACTATCATGGCCGGTATAATTCAGCGTTACTTAGTGGTCTCCTCCAGTTGTGCTATTTATTTTTCACCAAATTTGGTACGTTAGAGATTAACTTAGTGATTTATAATATAAAATGCATTGCAGATTCCCGAGTTCAATATCAAGTGGAAAGATATGTACTCGTGATACATGGATTCAAAATGTCAGCAATCATGCACCTGTGAAGTTTATACCAACCAAACAAAGTCGTCTGTGTTCAGAACATTTTCCCTTGGATATGGTCAATAAGAGTGGAAATCGGCCGACACTAAAGCCAAACGCTGTTCCAACAATCTTTAGAGATTATCAGGTGAGGTAGTGGGAAAGTTGCTGATGTGTAATTCTCCTTTTATTTCAGGATTGAGCTATTTTTGTTTGTTCCACCATATGGCCAAATTGAAGTGATTATATGCTGCGCCCTTGTTAGATAGCCAATCTGAAAGTGAATTTAACTCAACAAAAATTGTTTAAACGTTAAAATGGAAGTGCACTGCACAATGTATCTTAAATCATGAAACTATAACTGAAAATTTGACTTAATTATTGTATAGGTATTGAAAATAAGTGAATGTAAACAGTTTGGAGAAACAAAAGACAACACCAAGGTAAATATGAATGAATGTACAGAGATAGGTTCTGAGAAAACAAAGGTTGAAGAAGATGACGTAAAAGGTAGGTTTGGAATTGATAATGAATCAGAATTTGTACTGACCGCTGGAAATGCATTCAGTGATCAAGCAATAGGTTCAGAAGTGATGATTGAAACTGTGCCTGACGTAGAGCTAGTAAGTATACCTGTACGGACAGCACAAAAGGGGAAACGGTCGGATGATGTAGAAATGACTTTCAAGTACCGGAACAAATATGAGGTATGTCCATCCGCTAAAAGAGCACGCAACGGTAGGTTCTACTGGGTACAAGGTTGCACGTGATCATTCGCATTCATTAAATTCTCCTTCTGACTTAAAAAGTAAATATAATGATCTTCTAGATGAAGTGGAAACTTTAAGAAAGAAGAAGAAAGCATCGCAACTCAAAGCATGGTGGCTTAGGAAAAAAGTTGGCTCGTTGAAGTCTGTGGTGAAAGAATTGAAAGAGAAGAGCCTTATCAATGATGACTGTGCGAACATACTGGAAACAACTTTTTCTGGAGCTCCAAGAGAGCTTATGAAAAGAATACTGACAAAAAAGAAGAAAAACCCAGGTGCTTATCCACCAGAGCTAAGATCCTTTGCCTTGACTTTAAAGTTTTATTCAGCGAAGGCGTACAAGTACGTTCGAGAAACTTTCAATCTAGGGCTTCCACATCCAACTGTGCTCCGTTCCTGGTATAGTTCAATTGATGGTGAACCTGGTTTCACAAAAGATGCATTGACAGCAATGAAAGCGAAAGTTCTAGCAGCAAAGAGAGACAATCAAGAAGTCTTGTGTGCACTGATGCTTGATGAAATGTCCATACGCAAGCATGTCGAGTGGGATGGCAAACGGTTTCGTGGGTTCGTTGACCTTGGTACTGGTGATTGCACTGACGATTCGCTACCTGAAGCAACAGATGCCCTTGTGTTCATGGCGGTTTCTGTTAATTCTAGTTGGAAAGTACCGGTTGGATATTTTTTCGTCAATGGTCTAACTGGAAAGGTAAAAGCAAACCTAACCAAAACGTGCATTGAGAAACTACACGACGTTGGGGTGAAAGTGGTTACTTTTACCTGCGATGGTCCTTCGTCTCATTTATCGATGATGACAGAGCTTGGGTCACAATTGACAGCTGATAATTTGCAACCGTATTTCCAACATCCATGTGACCCTTCTACCAAGATCTACTTTATTCTAGATGCTTGCCACATGATTAAGTTGGTAAGGAACACACTGTCCGATTGGAAAGTGCTAAAAGACAAGAATGATGAAATGATTAAGTGGCAATTTTTGGTAGATCTGCATGAACTGCAAGAATCAGAAGGCTTGCACCTAGCTAACAAACTTCGGGCAGCCCATATCAAGTGGAATCCTCAAAAAATGAAAGTGAACCTAGCAACACAGACACTCAGTTCAAGCGTGACAGATGCTTTGGAGTACTGTAAAGACAAGCTCAAGTTGCAACAATTTCAAGGGTGTGGCCCAACAGTCAAGTTTATTCGAATGTTTGACCGGCTGTTTGATATTCTGAATTCACGTAATCCTTTGGCTAAAGATTTTAAAGCTCCGATCAGGAAGTCAAACTACCAGTTCATTAAGAAATTTTTGGAAAAGGCCAGAGGTTATATTGAAAATCTGAAAGGTCCAAATAGCCAGCCAATGTTATCATCAAAAAGGAAAACTGGATTCCTGGGTTTCTTTGTTAACATTATGAGTATGTATGGAGTAGCAGAAGATCTAGTGTGTAGTGAAAATGCTGTGCTTAAGTATTTGTTGACATACAAGTTGAGCCAAGATCACTTGGAATTATTTTTTTCTGCAGTTCGGGCATCTGGAGGATGGAATAATAATCCAACTACTCGACAGTTCATTTCGGCGTACAAGCAGCTGCTGATGAGGCACAACATCAAAGGTGGACATGGAAACTGTAGTGCTCAAGATGATACAGAAATACTTAACAGTATTCAAGATCAGTGTGATATTGATTCTACATCAACTGTGATTTCTGATGTGGCAATTGCAAGAAGGTACGACCTCGAACTGAGAGAATTAGCTGTAGCTGATCACGATTACTGTGATGTTTCCAATGCCATGAAGTTGTCGGAGTACAAAGAGGCTGCAATTTCCTATATTGCTGGGTATGTCGTAAAAATGATCGAAAAGAAGAAAGTTTGCATAAAGTGTAAAAATGCTCTAACGACAACAAAGGACGTCATTCCAGATTCATTCGTGACATGGAAAACTAAGGGAGGTCTTAAATATCCTTCGCTGGGACTTCTTAAAATTTGTATGGAAACTGAAAAATGTGTACTTAGAATGTTAAAGGCAACTGGAGGAGATTTACCACGTTGTACCGGTGTTTCTGATGAAATTGCTAAAACGGTGCTACCTATTTGTATTGACGGTGGTGTTTTTAAAGAATTAGATGAACATATGTTTGACTCAACTGTTATGAACCACGTTTTTACGCTTGTTAAATCTTGTTCCAAGAGTTACTTGATGATTAGAATGCATCACTTAAGCAAACTGAGCAATGCCAGAACGCACGACACGAAAATACGTAAGCGATTATCAAAGCTTGTGTTACTTAAACACCAGTAGTAACAGATGGAGGAATGTTGCCAGTCCTATTAGCACGATTAATCTCCCATCAATGGCATAGGCCTTTTTTGAAAGACTACATTAAAATATCCGCTCAAATTACTATAGACGACTTTTCATGAGTTCACACATTACGACAAATTTTATCCATGTGCAGCAATAGATGCCCCCTCGGAAATTACGTAAACGAATTTAGTGCGCAAAATTTCATGTTTTACAGTATTGATGGGTAGATAATCGTATTTCTGAGGAAAGCGTCCTGGCACAATATTTGTGTTTTGAGGTTTCCATTTATTGCAAAGAACAGTATTGTAGTCTGCCCCTCTGAATATATGATATGTATTGGAGGGTTGACTCGGGTAATCAGGGGTATTCACGGTATATTACTTTACACAGAACAAAGGTAAGAATTCAGTTCGCATATCTGCAAAATATAGCTCAAAATATTCTCCGCTTTTATTTCAGTGTAAAGTAACTAACAATATTCTTGCATATAGTATATAACTGTATGCAAGATCATTTATAAAGTTCGTTCAATAGTATAAAGTTGTGGAATAAGTTATAATGTATTTGTTCTTTTTACACAGAAAAAACTTCATGTTGGAGAGCGAAGATACAGAAACTTTCCTTGAATCATGCAAGAAACAAATTATGCTTCACCTGGATCTTCGACACGTATGGGAAATGCAAACTTTGCTGCGATACCATGCATCGTGATGAAGACCGTTTTTATGGTGAGTATGGTGAAACGGCTTGGAAATGAATTGCTGCAGTTAAAAGTAGAAATGGATCTCACTGGGCTACCTGGGCATACGAATGAAGGAAAGGTTATTTTTAACATCCATGTGAGATGTTTCATAAATCATAACAAAGAATTAACGACACCCACCTAAACATGTCATTCATTACTCGTAATTAATAATAGCGTCAAAATCGCAGAGGTTTTACTGCAGCAATTATGGTACACTTGGAGATTAACATGAACTAAGGGATACATTCTTTTATTTCTGTATTCCTTTCAGAAGTTGGAACGTATACTATCGATCACTCGACGTATACTATCTCAAATTACCTTACTGATATGCTATACTAACAAGACAAGTGGACAGGTCTTACTGAAGCAGATACGAACCCCCTGGAGACTTTACACCAATGAATGCATAGAGATGCATTAATATACGTTGTTTTCCATGGTATCTGTATGAAGAATTTGATTCCATCCTAAGACGAGAACTGATCTGTCCAACATTATTATTATAATTAGTGTTTTTTAATATTTTTGAAACTTTTGTTTTGAGCTAAATGTGAATATGTGACGGAAGTAAATGAATTGTGAATGTAAAACAATACAGATCTTGTGGGCCTAGTTAATCGTTTTTGCAGTTTCATAAATCACAGAATTAAGATAACTAAATAAACGCAAGGTGGCGAGAAGAAGGTAAGAGTTCCACTACTTCACGTTCATTTCAATTCAATATGTTATCAACCAATCAAATCGCTCTTTTTTCGCGCCCTTTCCAAACTTGCTCGATGTTTTACTTGAAACTTTTTGAAAAGATTTAAAAGTTCCACTTTCGATAGCAAAGGTAATATTTGATGATAAGTTTTGTTTATTTGTCATAGTAATTGCTTGAAATTTGTTGTTTTCAACACAAAAAACAGATGAACCGGGAAAAAACGTCGGGGGCAGAACATGACGACGAAAACCAAAATGAACTAGGTAAGTGCCAATTTACAAAATGTTTTTTTCGTTTTCAAAGATTTAGCGACGTGTTACGCGGGGTGTTCTATCAAGTTAAAAGCAGTACTGTAGTATAAAATATTCTGGGAAATGGCCTGCTCCATAGTGTTTCTTGAAAATATATTTGTAACACAACGAAATTAAGCCACTGAATAAAATTTTAGTTGTGTACACAGCCGAAGCAAAAAATTTTAATCAATTGTGTTATTTTACTTGAAAGTAACTTTTTTCATAAACTCCATGTTAAGAATTACTGTTTTACTTTTACATATTTTATTTTACAGATACAGATATGCAATCTGACAGCCGGTCAGTCACTGTCTCCGTGCTTAGTGACAATGAATTTAATGGTAACCACTGATTTTACTCAAACAAGTGGTATTTTATCAAGACAAAAGTAACATAAACTATTTATAATAGAAAATGGTGTTCTCCATATTTTTTTTAATGAAAATGTATTTCTAGTAAATTGTTTAACTTATACGTTTTATTTTAAATATGCAGATACAGATATGCAGACCACCGACACACAATCATCAAAAGCATCAGTGGTTGGTGCAAATCGATTCAAGGGTAAAACTATTTTATTTGCAACAATGCAAACGCAGTACATATTTTCTCATATTGATTAAAGTATTTTTTATTAGTTAAACAAGATGACTTTTTCTTATAGGACAATGCTACAAATGTTATCAACATGGCCACAAGGCTTATCAGTGCACCAATAGTAAGTAGCATACATTGATTAGTTGTTATGGTGCTTGCAGTAATATAGCTTACAGTTTTTTTGACTAAGAGCCTGGGTACAAGGTTGTAGAATGCACGCCTTCTATGTTAAATCCCTAGAATACCCTTCAAATATTAAGCTCTGGTCTTCTTTTCCAGACTTCAACAGAAATGCACGTAGTAAGTATGATAAGCCTGAAATATGACATGATTTAGTTGTTAGGTCTGTTCCTATGAAATATTATAAAATGATGTAACATAAAAATATTATAGAATCCCACTTACTGTATTCAGCAGTTACATTTGGGCTTCCATGATTTAGTTACTTTTCACAGTCCAACAATTGCCTCATATGTTCAACACGTACAATTGTCATTTTTTGTCCTATATAGGAATCAAATGTTATCGGTGCAACAGACGGGGGCATACTGCACGACAGTGTAGAACCGTTTTTCAGGCAGCCCCAACCAATGTTTACAATAATTGTGTTTTTAAAAAGTAAATGAGTCATGGAATAATTGTTTGTAAAGTAATATTATAATATCAGTTGAAAAAGTTGTTGTGAATAGGAGTAATAATAATATGACCATAATGTAAAGAAATTTGGCAATGATATGTAGTAAGTTGATGCTTCTTGCTTCATGGTTTCTTTCTTGTCTCTTAATTAGAAGGTTAATTTCTTTATAAGTAAACAATGATGTATTAAATAGTTAGGATCGGGTGTAACCCATTAGGTTATTGAACTCAATTGCACCCTACTTTATCATTTTACCTTGTATAATGCCAGATGATATTACTCAGCATGAAAAAAGGCTTTTGGTACTTAAATAGGGCTAACAAATCTGCCTGTCTCTCTTGTGATCCCATTATGAGCATTGTGCCCAAATGTGCCCGATTTTATTGTTGTCCTCCAACACCAAAATATTTTACAAATGGGTCAACGTCAATGATAATTCTTTGAAAACAACAGCTGAGCTTTTATCATTCTTTCACCAAAAATATTACATTTTCTCAAGTATCAATGAAGTCAAGCATGATAAGTCAATTAAAACGATTTATTAATGGTGCAAGAACTGATAATACACAGGCGTAATGGCAAGATTTGAAAATACAACTGTGACTTTTGGTTGTTCATGTAATTGGAAAGCCACAGGGCACAACTGCTACACATGGTTTAGGATCAGTTGTCAGACAATGCCATCTTAATCTTGGAAGTGTGCTTTAGGTATTCAAAGGGAAATTACAACTTGCATGGTACACAGTCTGAATCTATCATGTTTCATCATTTTTCAAACATGTTGAAAGGGTAGTACATGTCAAACAATGCTATTTACCTACCTATATCATTTCTCATAACTTAAAGTAGAACAAGAAAATATATAATGTTCGTTTAAAGTACAACATTACAACACGGCAAATCCTGATTGATCACGGTCCCAGTGTTGTCTCCCCGACGATCCAGCACATTAAATACTGTTAAAGTGACAAAGTAGCTGTAAATAATCGGGCATTATGTGTTTCTAGAAGAAATCTTCGTATAAAACTTTACTTAAATCCAGGGGGAAGTGAAATGGGTAGCGGGCTCAAGTCTGAGCCCTGGCCAGTGGTAAATACCATGAGAATTAGGGTCCAAAATAGAGCATTTTCACTCAAAATCGGCCATCTTGGTGGTTTCACTTTTTTGACTGGCGAAAGGCGAGAGCGCTCCCTCCAGATAATATATACAGCTCAGTGATACAGGCCCGTGTATACTGGCAATTTTTATAGGATTACGTTAGCAACATTGATATCGCGGACTTTGGTACTTGCTCATTCACAGGCAATTTTGGGTAGTAAATGTTAAGTAAATGAGAACAAAAGACACACTATTAAAAAGCTAAGATTTCAAGGACTCTAGTAATATCTTAGTTGCCTATAAAACATTGAAAATTGCCGTAGTTACAGGCCCCATTAATACTGAAAGTTTTTATATGTAACTACGTTAACCCCCCCCCCATATGGGATCAAAATCCCGCAACGCGTGGACCCCACACGCGGGACAACGACGTCATAGAATGTACGCACGTGAGGATGTGCGCATGGTGTGCGCACTAAATTTCATGCGATCTGATTGGTCTAGAGTGTTTGTTGAAGGGTATAAATTCAGGAGATGGTTGATATTGATCATAGTGTGCATAGCTTTCACGAAGAAAACTTATCCAAAATGAAGTGCTTACATGGAGAACCAGCCGCTTGTTCTACAACGAAAAATGGCTCCTTTTGGTTTGGCAACCAGAGCCCAAGCTGTCATTTCTTTTGCGCTGAAGACGAAGGCTATTTGTTTGAAAAAGCCATAAATGCGTGGAGATCTACGAAACAACCACAACCACAATGTGATGGTCACCATAAATTGGCAAAGATGTGTGTGGTCAAAGACTTGATGAAACTTAACTATGGTAGATCGTTCTTCGTGTGCGTTGACAGAGATAGTCCATGCTCCTTCTGGGTCTGGGGTGACGTGCGACCGCTAACAAAACCGGAGTGTCGCCATGGATCTCCGTGTGTGATTCGTAAGGTGAAGAAAGAGGGTCTTAATAAAGATCGTTTGTTCTTTTGCTGTCCGAACGATAAGGAAAGCTCATGTCGATACTTTGAATGGGTGCCTGAGGAACGGAACCATGGGCCTTACCAAAGTGTAAACTTTGTAAAACCAATCATGAAGAAATCATCGTCAGAGAAGCCGAAGGAGGAACATTATCTAACAACCGAGTTTATAAACGATTTTGCTAGCAAGTTAAATATATAAATTAACGAACAGCTGCTCAAGAATTTTGTTAACAAGTTTAATATCTGGTTATTATTTTTATAAATAAAATGTTTTTACGATATGACGTCACTGAAATGTGCACACGGTGTGCACACGAAGTGAACAAATTAACAAAAAGAAGAGTTTTGAACCATTTTATATTGAATTATTGAAAAAAGGAGTAAAGATCGTTAAAATTTTTTAGCAAATATCATAAAAACGTTGTAATAAATAAATAAATTTTTGAAAAAATGTTAGTTCTCCTGTGTATTGAACAAAAACATATTGTCCAAACAAGGAAGCTCATTCACCGACTCTAGAAATGTTGTGTCCAAACAAGACAGCTCATCAGCGCATTCCAAAAACGTTTGTTCAATGAGGTGTGAGGTCTCCTGTTTGGTATTGTCCTGTACTGCTTGACTAAGAGACGGCTGCATTTCATGGGGTGTAGGTTCCATCGACGGTACTGTATTTGTTGTGGTTTGCTCATTATACTTTTTTAGAAAGTCTTTGCTTTCTGCTGGGTACTTTTTGCTCATATGGGCGTGGTACGCCTTTAAAAATGTCATTTCCTCCTTCTTCTTTTTTCTTATTTCCCTATGACGTACTCTTTCTTTTTCTTTTTTATCCATGGCTTAGTTTGTTTTGTTGTTTTTCTTGTTTTTTCGTAGTAGTAGTATTTAGAACGTTAAATTCCCGCGCTTTTTGTAAACAAGGTCAAGGTAAATTCCATGACCAAGGTCATGGAATTGTGTTTGTAGTTACACCACGTAGTAAAGAACCGCTGTACGAAAAAAAATTTATCATTCTCTTGTTTAGCAAGACTTGTGAATAGATTTTTTTTTTAATAAACATGTCATAAGCTTCTGTATTCATTTTATTCTTTGCCGGCATGCAGAATGGATGTGATTCTCGATGAACTTTAGAAAAATCATGTGGATATGGTCATGATAACCTTATGCTATCACATTAATCATTTACTTGAACATCACAAATCCATATATCAGACAATGACTGCACGTTCTCTCAATCTCACAACGATATTCCACGAAACGAAAGTCATCAATTTTGGTCGTGCTATGGCTTACTTAGCACTGGTTTATGCGATGAATCACTCTGAAAATGAAACACGTAAAGCTGTACAACTGGTTGCTACACCACTTAAACACATTGATATCACAAAGTTTAAGATCCATGACAGTTTTTTCAATAGAATGATGTCCATGGCTAGACGTATGTTACTGCTATAAACCATCGAAGTTTATGAAATGAAAGTTATTGTGTGTTTTGCTGGCAAATGCAATGCATGTGAGATTCAAAACACCTGCCAATTTTTATGTTTGCGGACAGAGCCAGAGCGGGAAATCCCATCTCGTTCGTCGCATGTTACATCACCACAAACTGTTCTATCCTGTTCCGACTAAAGTGATATACTGTTTTGGGGAATACCAAAAAGAATTTGATGAATTATCAAACGTTGAACTGGTGGAGGGGTTTCCGAACGATTTGTATGATTTAACCCATGGACATGATAATTCCCTTGTCATTCTGGAAGATTTAATGACGCAATGTTAGTAGACTGAAAAAGGCCGATTCTGCCACATCAACCCAAAGACCAACTTTACATCTTTATTCCGCCTCCTAACTTAAACGCC
>JAOBYK010578112.1:0-11685 GCA_025434845.1 Phenganax subtilis | reverse complement strand
GCTAGTGATCCGGCTGGCTTCAGCCAATGATAGGCGCTTTCTTATGGAGTTATCGTTCCAGTTGATATTGCAGTTCACTGATCCACGGGTGAAAGTTGTTTTTCGTTAAACTTACTAAGAATAGGTTCATCGTCTGTAGTGTTTTGTATCTTGTATGTGGTTGGATCACCTCTGAAAACTTTAGAAATTTTGAAGATTTCTTTGGTGAAATTTATGACGTTATATATCGGCCAAAATTCAAATATTCCTTTCACCATCATATTTTCCTCTTTGAGTAACAGTCAGGAGTCCAACATTCAACTTTTTTTGTCGGCATTCAGCATTTTTTCTTTTGCCGGTATGGAACATTCAACTTTTTTTGTAAGCATTGAACATTCAACTTTTTGACTATCCAACCGCAACCTACTAAAAACGACAACTCAGACAAGAAGTAGTGATGAAGAGAAATTTCAATGCTTCGTTTGATGCAATTTGTATTCTCAGTTTAAAGTTTCTTTAGAAATAGTTGCATAATGGAAAATGCAGCTTATTTGAGCCGAGCACTGTTTGATGTGGTAAACGCAATTGAGCAATATGAAACTCCTGGTGACCCTTCAACAGATTTGCAACGGGTACTCATAAAATTGGATTACGTTCCAAGAATCACAGTAAACCTGAACATGGAAGAAAATATCACAAACACGATTGGAAGGGCAGTGAGTGAGCTAATGAGAATAGAAAATAACAACTTCAGTCATAAAAAATACAGAGTGTCGTTGCAAAGAGATGGCCAACCGGGAAGGCCATCGTATGATATAAGTGAGGAGCAACTGTCGTATTTGCTAGAGAAAGGGTTCCAAGTAAAGGACATAGCTCATATTCTTAGTGTAGGTACCCGTACTATAGAAAGACGTATGTCGAAATTTGGATTAAGCCTGGCCGGTAAATCTCTTACTTTTTTAAAAATTGTTTACGTACTTGCCTCAAATAAAGCAATTTATTGGTTCATGACTGGTTTGTAGAACCCAATCCTCTAGCAACAATTTTTTTTCCTGTTCTCTCTATCCCCTCTTCATTGGTATGTTTACGCGTATAAGTGCTAATTGCGACAGTAGTTGCTTGTAACACCAAAACTTATTTACATCAAGGTACGTACAGCGCTATTACCGATCAATAACTAGATGGAATGGTAGTTGCTGCTACCAGTCAACACCCACAGTGGGGAATAAGAATGGTTAAAGGCTTTCTCCAAGCACAAGGAGCTAGAATTATGTGAAAAAGAGTGTGCGAATCCCTGCTGCGCACAGACCCCGTTGGTTTGATGGAGAGATGGAGAAAAACTATTCATAGGAGAGAGTACCGCGTGAGGTATCCGTTATCGCTGTGTTACATTGATGGCAACCACAAACTGATAAGATAAAACTCATTTGCGTTACAACTCACGAGATTTTGTACTTGCTATTACTCAACGTTGAAGCACAATTATGGGTATACTGTCTTAGGCCTAGGTCAAACGTCGCTCTTCTCATGCGCCGAACCTTATGCAAATGTCCGAAAGTCTTTGTCTGAGCTCATTTACATTAGGTTCGCCGCATGAGAAGAGCGACGTTTAGCCCAGGCCTTATTGTTTTACAGAAACTTTGCAAGCAATTACTTTTATTTGTTCACTTATTTTGCCAGATTCGACACGTAAAATAAACAAGCATCTTCACAAATATGACATCCAACATACAAACAGGCAGGACTGACCACATAATTAATTTGTGACGACGGGGTTCCAACAAAGCTCAAATCAAACGAGAGAGCGAAGCACCACAAGACGACTCCTACCAATACTTTACCTGAAAAAGCAGGGAGACTGTATAACGCTTCATAAACATCTTATTATTCTTAAAAAAGATGTAGAATTGTTGTCCATGGTGGTATCGAAGGGTTCTCCCGCCTTCCTGTGTACCTCAAACGGTCCACTAACAACAAAGCAGAAACAGTACTTCGTTGTTTTCAAGAAGCTGTTTCTGAGAATGAACTGCCATCTAAAGCGACGTCCGATCGAGGTGGGGGAAATGTGAAGGTTTCCGAGTTTATGCTGAACCATATTCAACGAGGCCCCGGTAGAGGAAGCATGATCACAGGTAAACGGCATGCACTCTAAGCACGGGATCATAAATCATGTCTTGCTTTTAAGCTTTTACTGTTTCCAAAAAGTTAAGTGGTGCATAACAGTATATTACACATTTAAGCAACAATAACAAACAACGACAACCTTAGCAATGTATATAGAACAATTTTCTTTCGTAACAGCACGCATAATCAAAGAATAGAAAGACTTTGGTGAGATGTTTTTAGCATCTGTCTTTGCCTCTTTTACGAATTATTCTATTATTTGGAAAACGAATGTCTGCTAGATCCAAACGAAGATGCCCACTTATGGTGTCTTCATTTTATATTTTTGCCAATTATAAACAACCATCTCAGGAATTGGCAAAATGCATACATGCATCATCTTTTAAGTTCTGCAAACAACAGAACACCAATGCAGCTCTGGGTTAGGGGTTTGCAAGAGGCTAGAGATTCTAGAAGCGCAGAAGATATCGACAATCAAGTAAGTACCAGCTGCATGCACTGTTTCGTGAACTTTGGCCACAGAGAAGGTAAGACATCTCATTACATTCACATCTGACACAAAAATTCATTCAAGTTAATGTTAAAGCGCAGTCTCGCAACAGCTGAACTGATTTTTTAAAATAATTTCACCGATAACGGAGTAGACTGGGAGGGTCCCATTCCCGAAATTGAACCAGATATTGTGGAAGTTCCAAACACAGACTGTCCTTTCAGTAATGCACAAATGAGAGAATTAGCACAAACAGAGTGCACGACTTATATTCAAGGAATGCAAGTGTATGAAGATTTAATAACGAGGGCTTTACCGCTATAACGTAAGTGTGAATCACTCTCTAAAAATATGACAACAAACATAAATTTAATATAAACAAGATTAACCTTTTATGTAACTTTTTTAAAATTGTCTTCATATAGGTTTTAACACGCAAAATCTATTCAATTGCAAATACTGGGTGTGTGTACACAGGCGCAGGAAACGAACCGTAATCACTGCCTCGGTCAATTGACGTAACGAAAAACTCAGACTGCATAGCAACTATACTGTATTACTACTGTTTGCAGTTCACAAATATTTAAAATATGTTAAGTAAAGTTAAATCCTTTAGATCCATTTGTAACAGCGATGTCGATGTTTTTTTTGAACTGTTCATAATTGATATATATTGTAGGAAGGACAATGCCCACGAAGCAGGTCTCTGCCAGGGGCAATGTACATGTGGTACTATCATTAAATTTTACCATAAGCAGGTCGTTGTTGAATCGAACCACATGGCCAGCTGTCCAAAAACTTATGAGTTCGATCAACTTGGCACATCCTACAAAAAAAACGTTGTACAGGAGCATCATGGGATTGTTTTTAAAAAAGTAGCTGTCCTACCATTTTTCCTTCTCGCGATTTCCTTAATATGGGTTTCGAAGAACTCAGCAGTTGTTTTATTTCTTTCAGAGACATCCTTATTTTCGTATGTTAGCGCATTCAGTACGGTTTCTGCCAAAACATATCTTTCTGCTTCCAAGGGAAATACTACATCTTTGAGTACAGGTGCACGTTTGAGGAAGTTTACAAAAGAAACCTCCTCCATACCTAGACAATTTGAAGCTCTATTTATGTTAGTAAAAGTGATAAGTTGCTTTCTGTTTTAATTAAGAAAACTCAAAACAAACATACCTTTAGCTAGCTCATCTAATTCGAGTCGCCTTTTATTTATAACTTGGTACATAATCAGCTCATCAATAACTAAATTTCCATGACAATGTAAATCGTCCGGATCCAATCCAGCCTCAAACATGAATGGCTCTAAACCACTTTTTAATTCACTGGGCACTTTTTCATCATTTGACAAAGCATCCAGCTGTATGCCAAAAAAATATATTGTACAGATAAATAATTCAATTTAAATGCTAATTTTACAATGTATGTTGTATATTCTTGCTCTGTTTTCAACCGATCATCACTACAATCCAGTAATGCATTAGATAGATAGATAGATCGTTTAATAAAAAAGACACATGGCAGCCAAAAGGCTGAATTGCGTACCACGTTTTTACACAAGATAAGTGACTAAATTAATAAGTATTTTACAAGAATTTAAAATTACTTTGCTAACGATTAAAAACTAGTAAACTTCTAAAAATGTGTCAACCAATAATTACTCTAAAACTAGATATCAGAGTTTAATCGGCAATTGATATGATTCTCAAGCGAAGCAGATGAAGAAAAAAACAGTTTTTAAATCTGTTCGTTTTGGCCTGGGGGACAACAAAAGCCCTTGGGTGTCTGACGTCATACGTAGAAGCGTATCTAGGTGGTACGTGGTCTTGCATGTTAGCTGGTGGTGCCGAGGTGATCTCTATAAACAGTTTCGCACAAGCCTCCGCACGCCTTACACTTAATGATTTTATGCCTGATTTTTCCAAGCAGCCCGCATAACCGGTCAGACGATAAATGGTTGATAAAACGCGCTTTTGAACGCCTTCCAGGGCGTTAGATAAGTAGGAAGGTAGGGCGAAGTGGAAAACTTGGCAACTGAATTCCATAACCGATCTGACACAAGTAGTGTAAAAATTTATAACATCAGCTTCGGGGACATTGGCACGCCTCAACTGGATAATAAAATAAATGCGTTTGTTCGCTTTCTTTATTACGTTAGATACCTGTTGGTTCCACTTCAAGTCTTTGGATATTGTCAGTCCAAAGATTCTAGCGTGGTTCACAACTTCGATTTGACCTGAGGTAATTTTAAGTGGCAGAATCTCTTCCTGAGTCTTTGTAAAACAGATAACAAGTTCCTTGCATTTAGAGGGATTTAATTGCATCTTATTTTCTACTGACCATCTCTGAACCCAATCCACCGTGTCTTTACTATTGCTGGACATGTTCTTCTGAATAATTTCAGATACAGTGGTGTCATCAATATATTTCCATCGCTCATGGTAAGGGGGGCGTAGGTCATTAATCATAAGGATGAAGAGCCAGGATCCCATTTTAGTTCCTTGAGGGACACCTGAGGGGATATCGGACCACTCAGACATTCAATCGCTGGCAAGTTTCACACGCTGTTGTCTGTTCATCAAGAAATCAATCACCCAACGCTTGATAAAATTTGGCGTAGGCAATTGAGTGATTTTGGTAGCTAATATCTTATGGTCAATCAGGTCGAATGCCTTTCTGTAGTCAAAAAGAACTACTCTTACAGCGTTTCCAGTCCCATCAGTGACTTCAGCCCACGTATGGTCAATAGTAATCAAGGCTTTTGTGGGTGATGACCGAGGGATACCTCCAAACTGAAAGGGGTCTATTATCGACAAAATTGCTGGAGCAACATATTTTTCCACAATGAAATCTTCTGCGAGTTTAGATAGAGTTGGAATTAACGAAATAGGTCGAAGTTGTTTGCTTATGTCCTCAACAGGTTTCTCTTTAGGAATAGGTGAAATGTTAGCCTGTTTCCAGCGCAGGGGCAATTTTTGTTGCCTGTATGACAAATTCAGTAAGACTGATACAGAGGGGGCAAGGATTTCTGCGTAGTCACGCAGGTTCCAGTTTGGGATTTTATCAGGACCTGGAGCTTTATGCGGGTTCAAGCTTTTCAGTTTTATTAAAACCGATGCAGTATCTGTCAAATTCACATTTACATCTGAGGGATCGTCAGGGATCCCTTCAAATAGCGTATCCAGGTCTGTAACACTTAAAGAGTCGTAAGTCTTCATTGGTTCTAATAGACTTTTATTGATTAAATCTGCAAAATCTTGGTGAGTTAGATGATCTGTATCTTTCACGTGAAGTTGATCAAGTAGGTGGCTAGATGCTGGTCTCATACCGGAGATCCGTTTAACCTCCGACCACCAAGTCTTAGGATTGGACTTCTTCAAAGTGCCAACTCTCGACGCGAAGTAGTCTGCCCGACAAGTATTCCTCATACGGTTTACTTTATTTCGGTAGAATTTGAAAAGAGTAATGTTATTAGACGAAATGCGCGTTGTCGGATTTTGATCAATTTTTTCAATTTTTCGGTTATCCAAGGATTATCGTTGTAGTGGAATTTAACTTGTTTCTCAGGCATAAGGATATCATAGCCCGTCTTTATTGCGGAACATAAAGAGAGATTGCAATATACCTCAACTATCATCTTCCTCAACTCAAGGTCAGGTGCATCTTCAAATGAAACAGGCAATGGTTGCAATTCAGCTAAATTGCGATCAGAACTCAGGTAGCATTTTACTGCTGGAGATATTCCATGCAAACCAGGTCCGCCATGAAGAATGGAATGCCCAAGAATTTTGCCAAGGGCTTTGTAAGTACCAGTTACACGCAATGATCGAATATGAACTGGAATGCGGTGATCTGTTTGACCCTCAAAAAATAACAACTTTTTGGAACCAGATGAATTTATGCCTTCATCTAGAATACTGACGGCAATTGTGAGAAACTCCCTCACTGGACCGTTGCCGACGGCATCTTTTTCCTCAAAGCAAACCTTTAGTTCCACTTTGAGTTTTGTACTTGGATTTTTGTAAACCCCATTAAAATCTTTCTTTAACTGGTCAGGTCCATCCAGTCTGCTTACAGATACTCTTTGATTGGGTTGATTTTTTTCAATATTTTCTTTTCTAAATTGTTTCAACGCTGTATATACAGAGGAGACTTCACTAATCTCATCAACTGCTCCAAAAGCAGGAATAAGCAATCGACTGTCATCATCTGACCAGTTGTCAAGGTCACCTATATTAGTAAACACACCTACATCAACAAAGATGTACCATATCATACACAGATAATCACACATTCAAAATCATAGGTAAGCTTTTACCTGCAGGCGAAAGCTGTTCTATCGCTACCGCTACATCCCCATTAGCAGAAAGTAGTGCACACTTAATTTCTCTGTCAGAGGCACTTTGAACAATTTCTTTCACTGATTGCACTAAATGCACGTCAACTGAACAACTGGAAAATGAAATGAATGTGGGTAAATTTATAACAAAGTTATCTTCCTATAAATTTTCCTTGCAGCATGATACCTAAGTTTCAATGAACTCTTTTATTTCAAATACCGGTACCTTTTACTTGTCACCTCATCCAGAGTAGTTTGTCTCTGCAATAACATCAGACTGTATAATTAGCTACTGCATATATATTGATGTGAAAGAAACTGTCTTGCATTGTTTTCCAAAAGTTGAGAAGAATATTTTTCAGGAAATATCACAGTACAATGACGTTGGAATTTGAAAATTTGGGATTTATTGCACCTTTTCTGAATCAGCTTTGCCATTATAATTATGTGTTTGTGTGTGTTCTCTAATACTACTGAATGAGACATCCATACCACACACAAAACACTTAAGAAGCGGCTCATCGGTGGTTTCCTACATTCCAATTATTAAAATTCCTTTCCAATTATTAAAATTACTTTAATTTGTAGAGGTTAACATGACTGCAAAATAGAGTGATGATAGGATAAACATCTCAAGCAAACAAGTGAAATTTAGTCTAATTGCACTGCATGCATGTTTAGGTCAGTGACTGTAGCTTGTTGTTAGATTTGTACACCGTATTCGATTGGAAATCTTGCTCACTACAAAGACAGTTTAAACTTGACTTGTTTTACTGATCAAACCTTTTTATTAAAGTCAATGCATTTTAATTAACTTAGGGTTGAATAACAAATGGGTAATTTGAGGGATTTTACACAAATATGAATAAAATAGATTTCTTTTTGAGTTGATTTTAGTGATTTAGTAGGTGATAACTTACATAATATACATACTTGGCTCAAGTCGATGAAATTTACATCAGTTTCTATGGCATGCTGAGTCTGTCTAAAGACTGTATCAGAGCTGCATTTTGATATGACTGAATTATCCTTTTGAACCGGGCGTATGTAGATCTTTGCTTGTCCACACAAATCCTTCATTCTGTTGGCTGTATGTGGTGGCTCTATAACATGGAAACCACCATCACTTCCACCACCTCGTTGGTAAAGTAAAAAAATCAAGCCCTCCCACTTCTGCCAGCTGGGGGTAACTATCCACAACTGCGTTGTAGACTGATTCATTCTCAACCAAGGTGATGCTTTTTGATCCCAAAAATGAATTTGCCAGATCTGTTCTTTCCTTTACAGTGGTAGGTGGCTTAAATGCATTATTGAAGAAAGGCACACAAATTTCAGAGTATGAGTCACTGCTTTTTTCTTTTTCGATGACTATGGCTTTGAACCAGATGAGGACCTCTCTCGTTTTCCGAAACTGAACAATCTACGATGTTCAGACAGTGCACTTGGTAACATTGTGCTTTCTGACTGCAAAATCATTACTTCTGCCCGATGGTGCACATGAGCTGGTATCTGCTCCTGTTGGTTTGAAACTGAGGAAGCCACATAAAATTATTACATTATTTCAAATAATCTTCACATTATGTCAAAAGTTAGCATTTTGTGGGATAAGATATTCTATGATTGAGTGAATGCACAGAATAACATAATGCAAATGATAAATATACACTCTAAATGTAATTTCAACTATTTTTTGCAACTTATTTATCGTTAGAACACATCAAATAAAAAACACTTTTAGTAACTGAGAACAAAGACAGCAGTTTGTTGACTATTCCAAAACATATGCAAATTCAATACTGCGCTTTTTTAAAATAAATAGCACAGAATTGACACAAACATGTACAAACTTAGTAGTAAAGCACTTACCTGTATTGCTAGTTGATTGTTGCAAAACGGAAATACAGTTTGCAGGCTTAAAAAGCTCGTCTTTCACTTCTCTTAAATCTGCGTTCCCCGCCATATTACAGCTAGCACGTGTTTTTAAGGGAAAAAAAACATAGAGCCCGCAGTTCTTTGGGATTGCGGTTGGATGGTCAAAGAGTTGAATGTTGAATGCAGACAAAGAAGTTAAATGTTCCATACCGGCAAAAAAGTTGAATGTTGAATGCCGACAAGAAAAGTTGAATGTTGAATGCTGGCAAAAAAGTTTAATGTTCTATGCAGAAAAAAAAGTTGAATGTTGGACTCCTGACTGTCACTCAAAAACGAAAATATGATGGTGAAAGGAATATTTGAATTTTGGCCGATATATAACGTCATAGATATTAACTTGGTATCCTTTTTCGAAGATGTTTTTGTATTTGCTTACTCTGACTCGATCACCTATTTTATAGCACAGCAGCGAATATTCTCCCGTCCAATGACCGTACAAAGTTAACAAAACTTCGTCTGCGTTATTTTTGTTTACGTTAGTAGGTTTCATCAGAATCGAGTTGTGTTTTGTAGGGTTGTAACTGTCGACGAGCTTGTTTAAAACGTCAATCCATTTGTAGTTCCTTTTGAGTAAAAGTATTTCCACATGATCGTTTTAAAAGTTTGGTTGAATCGGTCTCCGATCGCAGCTTTTCTATCAGACCTCGTTGAGAAGTACTTTGCTTTATAAGATTCTGAAAGGTTCCTAACACCACGTTCTAAAATTCTTGTCCTTCGTCAAATTGCACCACGTTTGGATATTTTCCAAACCGAGATTTAAACTTTTCTAACAATTATTCTACAGCATCGGTGATGTTTTGGGTGTATTTTTAAGCACTCGGTTAGCAAATGCATACCTGGATTATATTTCCACAGCTGTGAGAATCCAGTTAATTATGGAAATTATTTTTATATCTTAGCTACTCATATCGACCAGATCTAATTGTAGCTACTCTGCCAGCTCGTTTACGTAAGTTTTTTGTGTTTTATGTCTTTTTACGACTCGTTTTGTATCTCGTTTAAGTGTCTTGTTTTTTTTAACCATTCTTTGACTTGCGTCATAGAAATGTTTAAATGACTAGTTTTTGGATCGTAATTCAAGTTTCTACGTTCTTGTTCTTTTTTAAAGTTACTTGGTCCATAACTCACTTTGCCAGCATTCGCTTTGCTTATGCTCACTTTGTTTGCGCCCATTCTTTATTGTATCTAGAGTTCCAACAATACCGGTCCTATCTCCAGCCTCGTACCCAGGCGCTTTTTATTTGAAGGCACTGAAGAAAAAGATAGCAAACTATCAGTTAAGTTATAGAGATCAGTAGCGAAAATAAGCGAGCGCGCAAGGGTGCTTGGGGAGGACGCGACGAAACAGTGTAGCCCCTGGCAGAAAATGCAGTAAAGAATCTTCAGAAATACGATATCTGAAGAATGTAAAAAATTGAGTCATTGAACTTTTTACTTGTGCCTTTTCAACGCTTCTTGGCGGTTTTGTTGCTGACTATTACATTGCTTTGTGTTCATGGATGACCTGGAACAGTCGCTGAAGGATTTATCGTTTCTCCGTAATTTCTTTATAGAATTTTGTAGCATCTTATATGTTAAATGTAGTGTGTATATTTGAGTGGCTATCAGTAGTTTGTTGTCTATGAATTTCTGGCTCAACGTGTTTTGTGAATTTATTGAACTGAGGTCGTCTGACATACATTATCGTGTTGTTTTGGTAGTAAAATTATTCTTTGAATAGCATCTTCAAATTCGGACGATGAATTGTATATATCGTCGTATGGGGAAATAAATGTTGAAGATTAAGTCAACTGCTGAGCTTGGAAGTTTATCATTGTCCCCACTGAGTACATTTCCATTATGATAATCTGAGCAGACAGAATCTGAGTAATTTCTTCGTTTGCATTTACGAATTAATAAGTAATCGTCCACCATGTTTTGCGCGTATTCTTCCAGGCGCTTCCTTCCCTGCGTCTCCCCCAAGCACCTCCGCGCGCCCGGTTATCTTCGCCACTGATCTCTATAACTTTTCTTTCCTTTTCTTCAATGCCTTTAATTAAAAAGCGCCTGGGTACAAGGCTGTCCTATCTCCACGTCTCCAATGTTTGTGCTTACATTAAAGTTTAATTTGTTAATAATACCACTTCGGATTTGTAGGGATAATTCTATATCATTATATTGTGTCACGCACACAGATAAAATTTGTGTGGTGCTGATCGATAGGAAGCGTTACGATTGTGGAGCTTAATTTTTGCTCGGTTTGCTTTGCACTAATCGAAATTTTTACATTTGTCGACAGCATCGCAACTTACGGTGACGTATCTTAAACCAAGGCTGATGTCGGTTTCAAATTTAAACTCGGTCCACACGTTTTCTTGTATTAACATAAACGAATTTGTCGCACTCTGAGAATTCGTCAAAACTACTGATATATTTCTTAACAATTGAGTTCATTCAACGTGAAAACAGGCTCCCAATAATCTTGAACGTGTTCTTGCTTGAGAGACTATATTAAACTTGATTTGGACCTCTATCATTCTGATAACTGGTCAAAAGCAGTTGAAAATATCACAATTTGCATACAATTTACTATAGCTCACTCCTTAAGGTGGTCACAGTTAGATGGCGGCGCACGCGACTTCCGGCTTCAATTTCAGTATAGCTGGGTTTCAACCACGTGATTGTGGGCCTAAATCTACTTCCGGTTAAAACACTTGGTGGTCAATTTGCAATAGCTGTCAATTTAAAAAGTTAAAAATACTGTGCTTTCTGGGTACTCCAAAAGCTCAGATATTAATATTTATGAAAGATACTAAAGAAAAACACCAGTATGCGATGA
>JAOBYK010578001.1:0-11685 GCA_025434845.1 Phenganax subtilis | reverse complement strand
ACTGTATGACTGACTGATTTGAATTTGCGCCACTCATCACAATACTGCAAAGTTTCGAAGAAACTTTGCACTAAAAATGAGTGATACAATGTTTAGTCTGTCGTGTATTCTGCGAAAACAAGTGCGCTTTTTGCTTTCCCCCCGGAAGACCGCGAATACCCTATCTTACAGAACCCGTGACATGACGGATTTTAATTCGCAAATGCCTAAAAACCTGGAAAACGACTCGTCGCTTTAATTACATGCGTCATGACAGTATCTTTCGAAGTTCTCTACACAGACCTCACAGCTATCTACTGATCTCGAAATACCTCTCTGCATTGATCTACCGAGGCTCCCGCGTGCAGAAGCATCTTCACAACGTTACTATGTCCCATTTGACTTGCTATCCATAACGGACTTGATTTATCCTATATCAACAAAACAATATTCCTGTAAATATAAACTGCCCAACGTTAGACCCCAGTCCCCGGTAGATGATAAAAGCAAACAGAGTATGATTCAAGAGTGCCGGAAACACTGCAGTGCAGGAGGCAAGAAAATTTTCTCCGCGCTGCGAGCGAAAGCCCTTTGTCAAGACTCTACGATTCGAAGTTTGAATAAATGTGCGACATGTTGAAAACAATGTTTGCTAAGTCGAACTACAATTTTGCGATACTACAGTAACGTTCAAGAGCTATTATGGCTCTGACGACAACCAGTGCTATGTTTTCACGAAACTGTACAGCGTGCGTTATATCCCGCGATTTGCTGAGGAGATAATTTTCGAGAAATCTCGTCGTAGTTTGTATTAGACGACGTCAGTCATACGTTTCATTATACTGTGAATCCACTCAGAAAAACTTTTCATATGTAAGTTTCATAGTGTACACAGTTACAGCAACAAAACGGATCATTACAATGACTGTGCATTTGTTTTTAAAATTAAATGTGTATTGTAACTTCGTTTTTCCACGGCTGCATGCATACGGTCTTAAGTTAACAATTAACACAACATCGTTGCCGATGCCTACAGCAAGATAAATGCTGATAGAATACGGGTTCAGATAATCTACTAAAATAAAACCTCATTACTAATACTACCTTTCGAGATTGATTCACAGCGGCACCAAAGTTGAGCAAATATGAAACAACATCGACGCGCCCATTTTGAGAAGCGACAAATAAGGGAGTTGCGCCGTCCTATAATTCAAGTATGACTACATTTTCGTGCTTGTAGACCTTCCACATGCTTGTACATAAAACAAAAGATTATGCACGGAGTTCTGTAAATGAATCTGCACGACAATATATTATATTACCTGTAATGTTGCATTTATTGATGATCTGTATGCAACTAGTTCTTTAACGATATCAACATAGCCAAATTGGGAAGCGATGAAAAGGGAAGTAGCTCCTTCCTAAGTTATGAATAAGACCTTTTCTGTATGGCGTATAAAGAATATAATATCATTAACAGGAATCGAAAATTAGAAAACGAAGTTCTTTTTAAAGCTTTTCTTGTCCGTTTTGAGTTTTTTTATTTAGTATGAAGGGTGCATAAAAAGAAAGACCTTCAGAAATTGTTCTATTATTGTTATAATTTCAGTGCCTGAAGCGTTCTAAGTGTATGAATAGAGAGTTTACGATTTAAGACGCGGTACGGCTCGACGATGTGGGGTCTATTTTACTGAATAATTAGTCCAAACCAATGCTAAGCGCAACAATAAAGACTTAAAGTCTTTCTGACATCTGGTAGCAAATAGGTTGAGGGCAAACGATGCCATATATTTTATTAGGTTGACTTTGTGGATTAACCATTCCAACGTCGCGAAACTTCTAAGTCCCCACGAAGGCATAAAAAGGCTTAATTTTGTTTTCAGATGTGAAAATTTAATCGGAAAAACTCGGTATTATAATATCTTACAATTAGGCTTACAAAAGGCTTAATTTGGTGGCGAGTTCATTCGTCATCATGGTCACTACGCGGTTGCGAATTCTCTATAAGGAGTTCTTGAGACTATACATTTATACATTTAGCTTCCCCGTCGTCGTATTTTAGCGTTGTGAATTGTAAACTCCCTAATTGTTGCGCTTAAGCATGCGTGTTTACCACACCCGAGGCTTTGCGTAGTGTTCAGGTATTTAAATTATAAGAACAGGTCAATTTTTGAAGATCTTCCTCATAAATACACCTTGTAAAAACAAAGCTCGTATTGCGTACGTACACTTTACTCTTTTTCAATTTCAAGTAACTTCAAGTTGGAAAATTACCGCCATTTTGGTAAATATGCACAGATTTATCAATTTTGAACTGCTTTAAATACCGTAAATGATCGATTAAACGCCCTACTCGAATAACATCCAATAAACTATTCACCGTACCCGGCATGCTAGTGCGACTCGCACTGGCATGCCGGGTGCGGCGTTTAATCGTAAAAAATTAATTCGTCAGATTCCTCTCTAAATGAAAATTTAGAGCAAACAATTTCGCGATACTTAATAAGCGCTGCTCTCGATTGTAAAGGTTTTTTCTACTTCAACCGTACCGTAGCGTACCGTAGCGTATCTCTTTGTTCTTAAGAGGCGACTACATGAGCTGAGCTAGCCCGCAGTTAACCGAGCCAAGTTTTGGCACGAAACAAGTTTTGTGACGAGCCAAGTTTTGTCAAGTTTTCTTGGGCATTAGAGGAGCATTCGAACTAACTCTGGGGCAGGCTTGGGCTTAGAGCATTCTCTATGTTATTTCCAATCTTTTTTTCACACAAGATTTGAGGTGGCAATAAGACGCGAAAGGAACCAGTCAACCCCTCTCTCCTCCGCAGAGGCTCTATAGAGGGGAAAGTTGAAGCACTAGAAGCTTCAGCGTTCCCCTCTCTCCCCACTTCCGCCCGCGCTTCCAATTTCATCCGAATTTCATTACGAATTTTCATGTACTATAAACGTATAAAGCCTCTGGGGAGGAGAGAGAGTCAACCCGGTTAAGCTGGTATCCCGGCCCATGCAAACAGCGCCTAAAGTCATTAGCTTTGCTCTGGTGTCCACGAAACAAAGAGATAGGCCACGGTACGGTGCAAAACGGTTCAAGTGGACAACGGCCTTTACCAGGGCCGTAACAAGACACAATAATGGGGGGGGGGGGGTGCATATTCGTTTTCCACTCGACTGATTTCTTTTGAAAGCAATTGTTTTTACAAATAAGTAGATCTGATGGGAAACCAGCTTCAGTCGTATTGGAAACTATAGACGTTCTCTGGTCATAATAAATATTTTTCATCGAATATCTTTTCGATATTTTTTTCCATCTATTTCTCATCAATAACAAACATTAATTCTTCCCATGAAAAATAAATATTATAACCACAGAACATCCATACTTTTTCCAACTGTTTTTACACTAGGCAAACACTGCGGCGCTTAATTGATCATTTACGGTGAAGAACGCAGTATGTAAATGCACCTATCAAACGAACTGGAAGCTCAATACGAACAAAATAGATGATGCGTAGCCAGTTATCAAAATATATAGCTTTGAAGGCAATAGTTTAGTAGCCAAAGCTTGCGAAATATACAATACTATCGCCAGAGAACGTTGTTTAAGCTTCGCATTCAAAAGCTACGGCAGACGGCAGAGCCGTTTTTCTTGGACGATTTTTTTCGCCTCTAGTGTTTTTGGGGGTTTTTCATTATATGCCAGTTTTATTTTAACACCTTGTGCTAACACAACTAATTATCTTTGCCTTACCGTCTTTATATTAGCAAATTTTTTTCGCCTGGCGTCTGACGTTTGCCGTTGAACGCGAAGCTTAAGCTCTTTTTATATGTCGTTAAGCGAAAAACTCTCGAAAAGGAAAAATTCAAAAACATACAGCAAGAATCAAAACTTCACTAATCAGCCTATGTATACCTTGGAGTTATTGGGATTATCAACACTGGCTCCATTTTTAAGCAGTTCTTGCACCATAGATAAATGACCTGCTTGCGCAGCGAAGAACAAAGCTGTTTTACCAGTCTACATAAAAGTTTTCGCGTGAGTGCAATAATCGAAATTACTAGTCGTGGATTATATTGCAATGGTTAATTTTCTATATTATTGCAACTTATGCTACACTTTTATTCTGCG
The DNA here is from genome assembly GCA_025434845.1 of Phenganax subtilis. Lineage (NCBI taxonomy): Eukaryota > Metazoa > Cnidaria > Anthozoa > Malacalcyonacea > Clavulariidae > Phenganax > Phenganax subtilis. The sequence continues at coordinate 7,583 of JAOBYK010578001.1, read as the reverse complement.
ATACATGCACTACACAGATAAACAGGGCACGCAAAATAGTAAGCCGTTGGACAAGCTGTTGTATGCCAAATTATGGACTAAACCCGGTTCACTGCTCGGCCATTTTGTCCTCCTGACGCATGGGGTAGAGTGAATTGCGTACGATCACTTGATCACCCAGTGATCACACATAAACATGCTTCAGCTAAATTGACTCACATTCTTAGCTTGCGTCAGAAGGCATAAAATCACCGAGGAAGTTGTCAGTGAGAACTAGGCTTAAAGTTCTGGGACCGGTTGTATAAAAATTTTAACTACGATTTTGTGGTTAAAAAGTAGTTAAATCTTGAATAGGCGATTCTGATTGGTTGATATTCGTACTTAACTATAGTTAACTTTAACGACACTTTTATACAACCGGCCCCTGATCATAAGTAATTTTAACGCAGTAGAATTCCAATGACAGAACGCGAACATTGCGACTCTGAGTCTTCGATCGCTTAGCTTGCCACTTTCTTTTGTGAGCGAGGGTGCAAAGGAAGATGTAGTTCAAGTGCCGAGAATCAATGATCAACATTTCAGTCGTTTACGCAGAATTCAGGTCTGCATCAAAGATTATCTTTTTACCTTTCTTCGCTGGTCAACGTTTGCTCCACGTTTAATCAACGATTTCAAAATATCTGCATGACCGTTCACAGCACACACAATCAAAGGTGCATTGCCTTCCTGAAAATGGCCAACTCTCATTAATGTATATACGAAGGTCTACAGGTAATCCGTCACTGCGAACTCTGCAGCAAGTTTGCCTCAGCAAACGTACTAAAGCCGTCTTCCACTGCAGCCACACCGCCTACGCGGATAGGCGAGCATTGACGTATTACAGTCGTGCCAGTAGAAGATTTCCGAAAAATGCTGACCAGTTCATTTCTTAAGGCTGGTTTTCATTACTCGCAGACAGACTGCGATGCTCGGCGATGCTAAGATTACAATAGACGCCGAGTATTGCGAAAGGTATAAAAAGCCTACAAAATATGGGAAAATGGCTTGTCGTAATGCATCGACGACTCTGGTTAGTTGTTGTGGACTGTCGTGGCGAGACAAAAAAGTTTGTTTTGTTACGACTGTCAGCGAGTGTCGCAAACACGTCTGTCTGCGAGTAATGAAAACCAGCCTTTAGCTTTGAGGAGTTACTCCGAATAATTCATTAAAATTTTGAAAATTTCTTTAAAAGTTCCTAACTTCATGTTTCACTGACTAACCAAATTTTATATTTTCCTTTTGAGTAATTTGATTGGTCAATGAAACAGGAAGTTAGGAAGTTTTAAAGAATTTTCAAAATTTTAGCACGCTGTTCAGAGGAACTTCTCGAAGTTAAGAAATGAAATGGTCAACAATGGTCGGAACAGTTCAAAAAGTTCTAGGTGATTGACAGTTACAACGTATGTACAACAGTGCACACTCCGCCCGCGTAAGCAAAGCGGCTGCAATGCGAAAATCTCTATGCGGACACCCTCTCTCGATCAAGCATCTCTCCCTGTTTGGAAGTAAAACGAAATAATCCCCCCTTCCTTTCTAAAGCCCCCCGCTCCCCCAGGCAAGTCCTTCTCAAAACTATGAAATTATCTCTTTGATGCCCAAATTTCAGAGTAAGACATGTTGGAAGATAGATCCCTTAAGTTAGGAATGAGGAGGTTATTTTTTTGACATTCAAGAACAATAACAAACCGTACCTTCTACGAATTAAAACTCGAAAAGTACCTTTTAATTAGTAATGAAACATGTGTGTTTGCCATAATTTCACCGTATCGTACATAAAATTCGGTTGCCATATAATAAATTAGCCCCTTTTTCTATTAGCCCCCTCCCCGTTAATGATGCTTGAAATAAAGCTTCCCGGGGAGAAATTACGGTAGCTCGTCTTGAACGGGATAACTCGTCTATCGCCCACGATCATTCTTTGAACTATCTTGTTGTTGCCCAGATTCGTTCTTACGGAAAATCTGTCTCTGTTGCACATTGGGCCAATCAGTGCCGGATTAACCGCGTGGCAGATGCAGCATATGCCACGGGCCTCGCGCTTTACTGTGCCACGCCCGTTTTTACGAGAACACGCTTATTTTCTACTGGGACACGCTCATTTTAGGTGCGTCGCAACCTCGCAAATTCAGGGATCTCGAGCATTTGGGGCCCCAAGGCTTGGGGAATGTAATATAGCACTGTTCGTTAGTTCGTCGACAACAGCTTTGAAAATTGTAATTAAAGATTGACTGATTTAATCCAAAACGAAAAATTGGAGGAAAATGTAAAGGACCCTGAAGTTTGGCAAGCATTAACTATATCTCGAACTGTATTACTAGTATGTAATATTGCCGAATATGAAATTTCAAAGCATGTCAATATGCGTGGCACCACGTGGTCACGCGAAGAGTAAACCGTATACGGCATACCTAAATGTGTGTTACACCTTGCGTGTTAAAACTGCTAATATGGACTATGATGAAATTGTTATCAAAATGTCATTCATGAAAAGGTAGCATGCACGAATTTACCGCTTGCGTGAACGTTTGCTTATGCGTCACTTTATGCACAAAGTGCAAGGTTATTATATTGACAGGGGGTGCCTCGCCCTTAAGAATCTGCCACGGGCCTCGCGCTACGTTAATCCGGCCCTGGGGCCAATAGTTTGAAACATCGGTGCGTAAAAATAAACTCATTGCAACACAGTGGTGCAGGCAGGCAATTTTTGAGACTCAAAATGCCTCCTAGCTTGAAACTTGAAGGAATCAGTTATAATCCCCAAAACATCACCAAAACCTAGCAAGCAAAAAAACAACTATATATACTTCGTCAAAAGTATGAAGAAGCGATGGACTGGTGTCTAGAATATCTTCAACAACATCAAGTTGGCCAGTGCTAATTCCCAAATGAAACTGCTCTTTGATGCTCAGATTTGCTTCCTGTAAGAAAATGTTGGTCATATAAGTAAGTGTTTCAATAATGGTCTGCAAAAACAAATACATTTTAATTACTTATTCCTTTAAAAGTAACAACACCGCCAAGACTCAAAGGTTTGCAATGAAGAATCAAGTTTCAAGGCGTTAATTTTGGTGCTTGCAACTATAGCGATATGGATTAGAAAAGGATTCAAAAACATTTCCTCATATTTTGTTTCATGTGCTAAACCAACTGAGTGGGATACACAATTATTGTATTCAGCTAAAAACTTTCAGTTTAGTCATATGGGGAATATACTGCATATTAAGTATGATTTCTAATTTTACCTTAATGGTCGAAAAGTTGCCTTAACGAAATCGTGAAATTGTAACTCGGAGTCACTGCCTTTTTTTAAAACTATACGAACTTACCGAGCTATTTCACTGAACGAGCGCAGTCAGCGCTCGTTCAGTGAGCACTTTTCATTTCATATATAAAATCACACACCCTGAATAATATTTTTGTGTTGCTATAGCAGTCTATACCACAAATCTAACGCAAGGAAACTTTTTCTAAAATTCAGAATAAAGAACTTGTGATTTGTCTCGGGTACGAAGTTTCCGTTGTTTACGACTTGAGTTTTCGAAAATCACGTCGCCCTTACCAGAACAAGTGTTACGACGCGGTACAAAATTTCTTCAACACAGCAGAGGCTGTTACCAATGTTGGCAGAGTCATAATAATACTGAAACGTTATTGTAATATCAGTAATGCTGTATTTCACTTCGTAAACAATATTTTCAACATAAAGTAAACCTAATATTCTCGGTTGCGTCGTTGAGCTCGCGTCGTAGAATCTTAAGGTCCCTATTGATTATAGCGAAAACGATTGCGGCACGATTTCTGACCGCAAAGCATTCTGGTAAAATGTACATCCGCCATCTTTTTCAGTATAGTCAATCACGTAGCTAGGATTATTTTCTACACGGAAAATTCCGCCTAGTGGAAAACAGGCTTTATGCAATCAATATGTCAAGCCGAAAATGGCATTTTAGGAAGCTATTCCGGGCATCATTCTCAGACCCCCCAACGCGTGGGTCAACTAAGAGGAGGGGTTCTTAAGCACGTTTCTTTCCTACTTTAGGTGATGTAAAAGAAGTATTTTCTGTTCATTTTATTTTCCCGAATGAACCAAAAACAGGAAAGTATAGATTCATTACTTTTAAGTAAATATATGTTCAATATGATTATTTATTTATTACACGTCAACACTTTTAATCATTTTCAATGGGTTTAAGATCTCGCGCTTTAGTTGACTGCGCGCTGGAGGGACTGGGAACGGCGCCGAAAGAAGCTTCATGACTCGCCATTTTTGTCGTCACTTTTCGAATCCATTCGAAGTTGACTTTTATGTTATGAAATATTTCATTCAGTTCAGTGCAGCAGCCTCGTACTCAGGCTAATTATGCGTCCCTGCTTGAACACTGTGGTGGGTGGGTCCACAGAACCAGGTTCCAAGCAATGAACTAGGTCCAGGCAGGATTTGGCCAGCAGTGAAGCAGAGGCAAGCCTGGGGACAAGGTTGGTTGGATGCGAATTTCCCAGAGCCTGCTAAAGCCCGCCCACTAAGCCAAGCATTGTGCACTGTACAAAATTAGGATTGCTGGATCTGGGCAAGCAAAATACTCAAATAGAGGGGCAATTAATGAACAGGCCAGGTGTGTTAGTGTGGTCATCAAAAATGAAATCCTTTGGATCTTACACCAGTAAGTACAATGTTTTATTGTTGATTTTACAAAATACACTTGTATGTCTGTATTCAATATTTTTGTATATTGCCAAGTGCAAAGACCATACAACCTCACAAGTCACAAAGTCATGAATATGCACAGTACTGGTAGACCAGAACTGAACAAATAGTAGGTCGTTGGCAATGCATTTCAATTCAGCATTTTTTGCAAGAAAATTGTTGCTCCGAAGCATTGTCGATATGTGAAAATGCCAGGCAGGTTATCATAATATCAATTAAGGTTTATAAAGTTCTTAAGTGTGAGTTGATAAAAAAATGACAATTCAACTTCCGTCAACAGGTTAAGTTTTAGGGAAAGTGAACTGGGGTGCATCATCACCTATGGGCACAATGGGTAATATTAGAGTTTAAACAGATTTCCCAATTATACAAATTTACAAAGTCTAATGGTTTTACTTGTTGCAAATTTTAATTGCACATCTTAAGTACTTCTTTGGTGGGCAATCCAAAAAGTCACCATTGGTCTTACAGCAAGTCTGTGAGAAAAATTATTTTATTCAAGGTTTGGTTGACCTATCATTTTGGTCAAAGCATCAAATGGAAATGTGCTTAAAATGTCTTACTTATTTTACTCTCGCTGTCGCCAGACAAAACTTCTAATGTTTCAGGGTTAAACTCCAGTCACTTTTGGCTTAAAAAAGACTATAATATAATATGTGCCAAGCTCACTTTTCAATCCATTTCGTGGCAATGCGCCCTAGTGACCATATCTACCTTCTGTTACTCTTATTTTATATTGCTCACAGAGTAATGTACAGTGAAATTGATGATTTGCATATGCCAATATATAAATGCAAACCTAGTTTTGTTGCACTAGTCGTCAACTGAAAATACAACTGCATGGACTACACTGACACAGAAATATTTTCTATTCATTTCTATTGATTTAAAGCCTCAGATTTGTCATTCTTCGGTTTGTTCGACTTAGTATATCATTGATCATTGAGACTTCCGTCATTGTCGCTAAATCACTTGCAATGTTTTGAAACAAAGCCACAATAATTTAGCATACAAACCCAAACAAATGGTTCATAATTATTAACCGAGACAAAGAGAATTTGAACCTTGCTGTGTCCTATTCAAATCTCTCAAATTAGACACAGCATTGTGTTTTTTTAGCCGCATTGAAATCTTGAGTTTTTAATGCGCTAGCAAAATGGATTTTAAAACGGAAGTATATAAATCTAGATAGCATACAATTTGCAGAATCCTTTTGCCAAGTTCTTTCAAATATTCACGGTGTCGTCGATTTTCCCTCTTGGGAATTATAATGTAATTGTATAAAATCTTTTATTATCATGGCACACAAGATAATGTATCAAAATAATTAAACACTGGCTTTAGTGGCTTACTTTATCTGACATTGCTTCCGTCTTTCAGAGTCATCTTGAGTGATGAAGAGTCATCGTTTGAAGAGTCATTAAATAACAAACATGATACTAATGTTTAGAATATGTTAAATATGTCACGAATTCCCCTTCCGCAGGGTTTGGCATGTTGGAATGTTGCCACCAGAGGTATGATGGGAAGACAAAGAAAAGCAGAAAAGCGGCAATGGATCAAGCGTTTTTCAAAAGAAAATTTTAGCGTACCAGCATGAGGGAATTTTCGCACTGTAATTCCCTGAAACTGTTCATTAGTTGCTACGCTACTGCGCACGTTGCATAACCCATATGGTTTGTCAATTTCAATTTGAAATACATCTGCTTCCTTTCAGACACCTGGTCAACTTGGAATAAAAAAAAATTCAGCCGTCTAGTCGGTCTGGTCTGGTCTAATTTAGTCAAAGCTGGAGAAACAGTGGCGTAACACCACATCTGGGGGCCCCTGGTAAAAATATTAAAAGGGCCCCCTTCCATAATCATATTATAATCTAATAATCCCTTTAATATAATACCCCTTACATACCCTCCATAACCTAATTCTAAAAAATAAGCCTCCAGAACCTAATGATTCTAAAAAATTGCTCTAACTATACTAAAGAAAGAACGCATCAGTTATGACCCTAAAACTTTTCTTTAAATAGAATTTCGAAACTGTTTATCTGCGGTTTTGAGGGATGTATCTTTATCAAAATGTTTAAGTAACTAGTGAATACTGACTTGGCAGTCTGGTTTAAAATTAAATGTTAACAACCTAACAGTTTTGAAAAGTCAACAAAATAATTGTTCTGAAGAATGGGTTCATCGAACAATGCATTAAACTTTAAATTTGCTAATCCTTGCTCTTTTCTCAGCGAACGTATCAATCAGCTTCTCTATATCTAAGCACCAACCTTCTTTGTTCTCAATAGCAAGAATAGCCAATCAATCCAGACGATCTTGAGAAAAACAAGAGCGAAGATAATTTTTTATAAGTTTCAACTTTGAGAATGAGCGTTCTGCACCCGCAACTGTCACTGGAAGAGTGATAAATATGACAACCGCCGATAATAACTTGGAGTAGGTACCTCTGAAACAGTTGACATCCTCTTCAGTACATCTCCGTAACATCAGCGAAACGACTCAATCTCATCCACAAGATCAGATATGTAATCTGCTACTTCCACGCCATCTGTGCATATGTCTCCTTTGTATTCGTTAACAAATAGTTCAGCAGACTTGCGCACTTCTGTAATGGCAAGGCTTCTAGGAAGTACAAATTTGAAGGTATTAGCAATAAATTACTGGCTCTTGAAGCGTTCTTCCAATTGATTGGTCGCGGTGTCAATCACTCCGGTAGAAAGAACATCTCGACGGTAAATCTTTCTTCAGGGCCCAGTGGTCTGCTGTCCGAGGCAAATTCATACATACATTGCCTTTATTTAAAAACACGGTGAACCTTCAGTAAATTACATATAAATACGATTAATTACTCTAAA
>JAOBYK010577890.1:0-11687 GCA_025434845.1 Phenganax subtilis | reverse complement strand
TTAGCTATAAAATTGTGTTTTGCAATAAAATGTCAAGCTTGCGGCGGATGGCTGCAGCAGCTCCCAGTGGTGTGTGAGAAATGTTCATTGTTTTGAGTAATGTAGCTACCTCACCTTTATATATTGCCACAAAGCATTGATAATGACTGGCCTTGTCTGAGTGTGAATACCAAGTAGTCTAGCTAAACGAGGATCCAGTTTGTATTGTGCAGGTTGATAATCAAGTAGTAGCATGATAGTGCACTTCACTTTGTCTTCACCAGGTCTTTTCACTTGAAAACCATCTGTCTCTTGCGTCTTATCCGTTCTATGCCACTGAAACAATAAAAAAAACAATTGGATGAAAGAAAATGTTAGAGCACAGTGGTCAGTGTGTTACATCTACACAGTACCCCTTTTAACTGAACAGAAATGTACACTACAATAAAAAAGCCTCAAAAGTTTGAGTGCAGAAAGTTAATTTGCTATGCTATACGTGTACATACAGTATAGTATTGCACATTTAAAATCATCAGGAAATGCTACCGTACAAAAACACTAGGTACCTCAACAAGGTGGTTATCTGGGCCATAGAGATCTTTATCCAGCTCAATTACTAGACTTCGGAAAAACGATGAAAATTTTCTTTTCTGTTTTGCCACCTCAGGTTTTGCTCCTTGCTGTACAAAAATCAATAACCACCAGTAAATTTGACAATAAATGCAAGACAGGTGTAAATTGTAGTTATTTTGTTTTTGACAAAATGCATTTTGGAAAAAACACTTGAACAAAAATGCAGATGAGCTTTGACACTGAAAATTTGATAGATCTAGAAGGAAATCAACAACATGTTTGTGATTTCAAAAGTAGAGTGAATTCAAATAACAACATTGACTGCATATATTTTGAATACATGTAGACATACATCATCCATCAATTTTCCTTCGACTCGAAGTTCCCATGAGGGCACAATGGAATCCTCATCCTAAAAGTAAAAGTGTGTTCACTACCACTGTAGGCATTGTATTTGGCTGGTAAAAACATAATCTGTGTATCGCTTTTTGTGATGGAAAAACAGCGTGCCGCAATTTCACACTGGACGTATAAATTTTTCTTGTACTTGAGTAACAAAAAGTGGAGTAAATGAAATGAGCAACAAATCAAATACGACAAATAGGGTAATGTACCTCAGCCTCCGGTCTTGCACCATGAAAATGTGTAGTGAGAAACACTCGTAATTTGCGCTTTTGCTAATAAGAAAGTAGCATAACATGTAAGCACAAAAAAGACAATAACTGAAGTGCATGTTAACAATACCTTTACAGGACGTTTCAAGGCCTCTTGAATATCTAGTCTTTTTCTCATAATAGTAGAGTCCAGTTTACGTTCAAATGCTAATAAATCCATGTATGCTTGTGATTCTGGCACAAGTTCCCTGACCTGTTGTTCAAGTACAAATTGTGTTTTACATACAGCAGTCAAAAAGGATTACAAGGTCACAAACACAGTTGATTTAAAATTCAGCAACTAACACTATATACTATTGCTTCCTGTACATTCACATGGATGCATAAAATTACAGCATCCATCATCAATACAGCATTGGAAAATTTCAAAAAATTAAAAATATCAATTAATTAACCTTACCCTTTGTGGCAAGACTTTATCTGCTGCTTTTTTCTTTTTCCTAATAATTTTCAGGTGAAATAATGAACTTCTTAATTTTTAAAATTCAAAACATTTAAAAGTCAAAGAGACCAAAGAAAGTAACATAAATTTGGTATTTTGTTATGTAATTAACATGACAGCATGGATATGCCAGCAGGTGATCAGGTGAATTTCATTTGCTTAAATTCATTTAGCCAAAGCTGAAGCTACTGACTATCAACATCAGTAGTACACTCTACCAGTACACATCAAAGTCCACTTACACACGTGATCTGTTTGATTTGGGATCAGGTCTTTTTCTGTGACTATCTCCCTGTAGCGTTCCTGCAGTGTTAGTGTATGAGTGACTTACTATTCGAGAAGCTTGAGGTGATGCCGAGGAGACTGTAGACCGCTGAAATTCACAAGACTCAATTAGCACCAACCACGACATATTAAAAACCAGTTATTACAATATAGTACATGTGCCTGTCCATTGCAATATATTCTCTTCAGCAATTTCAAACCAAAGGGTTTTCTTTGGCATGTAAGATCATTTGGTGTTAGAAAGAGAATAGGGCATAATAGTGCATTATTAATGAATTACCACATCTTAACGAGTTAATATAGAATAATTCACATGAAATATTGGCATGTGTTGGTGGCAAAGACTTTTTTGCAAGGAAGACTAGTGAAAAACAACCAACAAGAAACATACACTTACGAACTGCTTAAGCATGGACGGGGGGGGCAAGGAAAGATAACCCTCGTCAAGAACAGATGAAGAAAAACAGCTTGAAATTTCAAATTTGGAGTTTGCTTTGAGTTTGAAGTTACTCACCGCTTGAAGATGGCCTTGGTTAAACTGCTGAGGTCTTTGAGATATCGTTTGTGGTTGTATACCAGCCGTGTTCCCCGCCATGCCAGACAACCCAGCAAAACGTGATGCAGCCATTTTGCTTTGTCCTTGATTAAATTATGAGATCCCCCCCGTATCACACGTAATACCATCTCAATGTCGTCATATTTTTGTAATTAAGCAGAATATTCATATTTGCCGACAATAAATAATTGAAAGCAAACTGACTGTATGATAAAATACAGTTCAAACAATGGCAGGAACATTTCAGAGTCTTTTTATTTTATGTCTGCTGGCACAGGTATTAAATTTCTTCTACTCAACAGCCTACGGTACAGCAGGAAGTCATTGACAGAATTTAATTGACTGCGAACATCGGGCTGTTAAGTATTTTTTTGCATCATAAACAATGCTGAATGATGTGACGATGTCTATGTTCTGTGTTGGATTGTAATAATAAACAGAATCTCTCCCCGTATAGATTAGTAATAGATCATACTACATTTGCCAGTAAGGGTACTTTTTCGTCTTGATATGAAAGTCTGAAAAACAGTTCTTCCTTTGTCAGGAATTTGTGTACACTGTACAGTATGATCATCTCTGTGTACTTTATCGAAATGGACCTCTCAACTGTAACACGTTTAACTGTAGTAGCAAGCTTTCATTCAAAGAATGTATAGTTACAGTGCTATTAAAGACCAAGATGTGATGCACTCCACTGCTCTGCTCCCTATGCTCTTATCAGTGTTTCGTACATTCAATTGACATTTTTCAACTTCTTCAACAGACTTTTGCATACAGGACTTGTCACGTGTATCACAATCATGGCAGAACAGTAACTGAAATAAGGTAAGTTCAAGAGTTGACATTACAGTATGATACATGGTACTTGTTGTAGAAATCAATAATCGGTAAAGCATACTATGTGGCAATTTATGTATATCTTTGTAATTCACTGTAGATGTTCAAACTCAGAGTATTGTTGCGATAATGGTTGTTGTCGCAAGGTCTACACCATTTGGTACTTTTGGTAAGTTCACTCATGACACTCTATCAAGTGCACACTATGTGGTATTACTGTTATACCAGATGCTTTTACATGCCTGTTGCTCAAAACCATTGTCTCCCTTATTTGCAGGACATTGCTGCTCTTTGGTCTGTTTGTTGCAATCATTGCCTGTTGGTGGTACAAAGCATACAAGCTCCGCCATTGCCGAGCAATTGTTCAACAAAATGTCATTCCGATGCAAGTTGTTCAACCTTATCCGTCCCACACAATGAATGCTCCTAACTATGGCCCACCTAACAGTTCTCCCAATAATGCCCCAGAATCCATGTCTGTTTGCCCACCATACACTGCATATGCCTTTGCTCCTCCCCCTTACTCTGTTGCCAATAGTAATGGAGCACCACCACCCAAGTATTATCCACCACACCAAGAACCAAAGCAACAATAGTAGCATATACTGATGCACATGAAGCAACATCTTGGATTTCTACTAAATCATAGTTTGTTTAGGGAGTTGACCTTGGATTTGACAATGAGGTGACAAATGCAAGTGTAACTATAAAATTTTTCTTTTTTGTCAACAGCTTGCCTTTGTAGTTCATAGTCAAATCTACAGCTGCCTAAAACATGGTTGATAAGACTGAGAAACATTGTTCTGCATTTAATCTTTAAAATTTTAATAGATTTTATTCGCATCTTATGTGTTAAGATACAGAAATTGATGTTCAGTAAATTTGCACATTATGCACCCTATTTCCTCCTAGTAGTTTCTTACTACACATTCTTAAGCATTTGCGCTAAAAGTCACTTGACTTAAAATGCACTAGTAAATACAATTAAAAACAGGAATGATGCAAAGTTTTGCCATCCACTAGCTGGTACTGGGAAGTAGTTTAGTCAGCATTATGAGTAACTGGTCTTTAAAATTGTTAGTAACCAATACATCACTGCAAGGATAACCAAAAACTTTGGAGTAAATAAAGAAAGACCAACTAGAATTTGAAGCTTTTATTCATAGTTATTCTGATATGAAATTTGCATACAGCAATCATAAACTCATTTCTAAACCTTATTGAAAGCAGCAATATCTACAGACTGCACATGATCCTCAAACTTTGTTATCTCTTCTTCGAGATCATCTGTGCAAATCTTGTCATCTTCAACAACACAGGAAATTTGTAATTTCTTGATCCCATATCCAACTGCAACAAGTTTACTTGCACCCCACAATAAACCATCCTTTTCAATGGTTCGAACTAAACGCTCCATTTCAGCCATGTCTATTAAAGACAAGGATGAAATCAAGCACTGTAAGTGTTCAACAACATGAATAAGCAACCAAACCTCACTAAAACGTTCCCTAATTAGTTGCTCATGAATCAAAAGTTTCAAACTAATAAATCAGTCCCATTTCACCCAAAGCTATGCATGTCAATTTACCTGTTTCATCATCCCAGGGTTTCACATCAAGGAGGATGTTAGACTTTGCTATCACTGCTGGTTCTAAAAAGCATTTACAAAATTGACAAAAAATTTAGTTTATTCTATGCATTTCAAAATGTGAAAAATAAATACAGTACTGTACTTTTAGCCTTTTTGGCTGCATATGCTGCAAGGCGTTCTTCCTTCAGTTTTTCAGCAGCTGCCTGAAATTATAGTCCAAGTTGAGAGCATTAATTGAAAGCACTGTACTACATTAGACTGCAAATACAATAATGCTACAGAGTGCAGCAATTCACAAATATGCTATCAGCTGGTTAGTTAGTCAAAAACTTTATGCTGCATTGCTTCCACCTATGTTATTATGTGAAACTAGCTGCATCAAACATCTTAGCCTGCTCAGTCTTTCCTCAACAGAAGCGTGGACAGTTATCCCCACATCAACCACAGATATCAAACTTTTTAAACAAAATATACTCTTTCCAAATTAGGGGTTTTTTCCAGAAAGATATTAAGCAACAGACAAGTTCTAAGTATTAAACTGCTATCTATATAAGACTTGAAATACCTTCTGTTCTTCAGTATCACTTCCAAAAAGGTCCTCGTCATCATCGTCATCGTCGTCATCATCATCATTGTCATCATTTGTTGGTTTTCCAGCAGTGGTAGGTGGGCCGTAAGCAGACAGAGGCTTTTTTTCACCACAGAAACCAGCAGCATCATTGCCATATGACAAAATGTGATTGTACCATCTTAATGCATGAGCAAGATCCGCCGAAGGTGCCCCTCCGACAGCTTCAAAGACTACTACATCAGCCTGAGATGGCTGATACCTGTCGAGAAAGTTAACTTTGCTGCTTTGTTAAGTGAGATTTTGTGTGAGTGAAATTCTTAAAGTACACGTGCTAACTTATATTACGTCCGGCATGAATACACGTACAAATTTCTAAAGGAATTTATCAAAAATAAAGATGAATCTCACAGATTAAATATGCATACTCACCCATCAATGTAACTTTTATCAGCAAGGTAATCATTTAAACCTTGTTGACCGGCTTTCGCTTTTAAATCTCCAAAACCCATGGCAGTGATTGAAATGTCTGTCTGTCTTCGAACACAGAATTAGTAAAGAGAACTGAAATTTATTCTCATTTCCCAGAAAACCATTCGGCACATCTAATCCAAAGTATCGAGAAAATTGTCGCGGTCTTTGTCCGCCTTTTGTTACCTCCGCCCGCTAGTAATGTTTTTAATCCGGTTTGCCTATAAGAAGAACATCTCACAAAGGATCACACGGATTTGAACGAAATTTTACAATCTTAATGAACATATATGACGGGTCAACAGATAAAGTTTTGACAGAATTCAAGTCTGAATGCAAGGAAATACGAAGTAAAATATGTCTTTAAGTTAAACAAGACGTGTGGGAACATTTAGACAACAATACATATAGTTAAATATCTGCTTTGCAGATGAATGACATGCCCAATATGGTGCATCTAATAATAAATAAACTAAGTTACTATTTATTTACAAGATCGACTCGAGGTTGCTATTGCATCTGTTTTCTTCTTTCTCACAACAATCGAGCGCTACGTAACTGCCACCTTTCCTGTCCTGCAAAACTTTCACCTCTGGTAAGAAAACAATGTTGTTGTTCGACGCAGTCTTATAGGCAAGGCTATCGCTGGACTTCGCCAGTTCTTCGTCCGTCATTACTTTCTTACTTGTACTTGCATTCCTCGGTCGACGGTGTTTGGTTAAGAAGCAAATTATCAGAACAATGACAAGAGCAACAAGACAACCAGAAAATACCCCAAATATCAGAGCCACCTTTATATTAGACACTGCAAGAAAAGAAGAAAACGATGTCTCAGTTCTATTAACAAAATATCTATAAAATAAAGTTCGAAAAAGTTCGCACATTTTTGTGAAAGAAGCGAGTTCCGGGATATTACAAATACAGAATAAGCAGCAAGCGAAAAATAATTCAAAGGACATATGCTACAAACACTCACTCCTTGGTCCATCAATGATATTGAAAGGAGAACGACATTCTTTAGAAGAACAGCCAACGCATACAACGTTGCAGCCGGGTACATAGCGTTCCAAGCTTACATCACAATGCTTGCAGTTAAATTTATCTAACAAAGAAACAAAAAGAAAGTCAAACATAATTTTAAGTTCCGTTTCTTAGAAAAAATTCTAGCCAGTACTTGTAACAGTGAATGTACTATATAAATTTATGTTTACCTTCCATTAATTTTGATGCTATCACCAGTTGTTCAAGCGTCAGTCTCTTGGCTGAAATCTGCCAGTACTTTTCCACTTCACTAATCTTATATTTAACGTAGTTCTCAACTCTAAACGTTTCAAACTGATTCGAGAAAACTTCTAGATTAACTCCGAGCAAATCCACAACAATATCTCTTAAACGAAACTTTCTAAGATCGTCCAATGACAAGTTACCGAAAAATATCCCGAGGTTCTTCAAGAAAACATTCTTCGAAAAGAATTTGACTTCGTTCATGGAAATAATTTGTTTTAATGAATAATCCGTGAGGTTTTTAGCAATCTCGTATGAATAATTTCTCACGATTTTCTTCAGTTTCAACACGTCAAGACGAATATCAGGTTCGAGTGTTTTCAAAAACACAACAAGTTCTATCAAACGGGAAACTTTCTCTTCGATAACTTTACCCTCGTTCACTTCTTTTCGCAGTTTTTCATACTCGATCTTTGGAGTTAAAAGTAAAGTACCCACCGTTTTCCGAAGGAAAAACGCCATTTCTCCGATAGTCATATTGAGCCATTTACCATATTTGTTTAACGAGCGGTTGTTGGAGTTGATATACTTGCTATTCACGGTGATGTTAAGGATATCTTTAAGCGTAGTGGAGGTGCAAGTCTTTTGGATTCCCCAGTTAAAGGCGATAGCTGCGTCTTTAGGGCTAATAATGTTCAACACAGTGATTTGCAAAGGTATAAATGCCCAAGTTCTGACTATATCAATTGTGGTGACTTTAGGATGAGCATGTTGGATGATCGAGAGCATGCTCAAAGAACAAAATTGTAGTAAGTTGTTCTTCGATGGATTATTCTTGTAGATAGCTTCAACACTCATTCTCTCAATGCGCTGCAGAAGTAGATCTTGACCTAACGCAGAAAACATACAAATTTGGCTAAGTAGGGAATAAGAACAAAGATGACGATGACTTCAAGCTCAACAACTATACAACGACGTCATAAAAGTTAAATACAACAACTCACCTGACATAACTTTATTCAAAAAAGGCATTAACTTCGAAACATTTGAGTAAACGCCAAACATATTAGGTCTTGCGCAACCTATTCCCCAACTGACTAAACCCCGGACACTCCACGTGTCATCATCATTGTCACATTGCAAAGGCCCTCCACTATCTCCGTAGCAAGTATCGTTCAAACCTTCACGGAATCCAGCACAAAAAAACGTGTCGGGTACTATTCCATTATAAGAAGCGTTACTGTTGCAGTTATCATGGGGTACGACATTCACACGAAGTTGCTTCAATGCTCTTGGTCGTTTGTACTCCCGTTTATCTTCAGTATTCCCCCACCCAATCGCAAAACAACGTTGCTCTTTTGTAGGATGGACACTTCGACTGTCTGGTAAGCAAATCTAACAGCAAGAAAAGACTTAAGTGACCTAAGTCACATCACGCTAGTTTGAATAAGATATATGACAATTACACTGTTGGCACACGATAAGTTCTCGCCTGGAGCTTTGTCAATAAGAATCAAACTATAAGAGAAGGCTCTATATTTCGTAGACACAAAACTTTTTTAAAACTATTATTTTAACCAAAAAAAAAACATTAAGTACTAACCGGAGAAATAAAATCATTCCACTCCAGTGAATATTTTAATTTTATCAAACAAACATCAAAGTTACCAGGATGTGTTAGCGTAGGAGGGATGTATGTGGGGTGCACGAAATAAAACTCAGGGATGACCTTTCGTTGTCGTTTATCAGTCTGTCCCAGTACATGGTCTCCAACAACATACTCAAATTGCTCGACCCCAAACACTCGACCTTCTCCAAGAAAACAGTGAGCAGCAGTGAGAATGAAGTTCGGAGCAATGATGCTACCACCACAAACTTGTTTTTGTGTTTCTTTTTTGTAAATATTTACAGCCCAAGGCCAGGCATTCATTGAGGCTTCTGTGCCACCTACAATTCGTCTTGGTCGAGAATATTTCTTATTGCGAACACCACATTTTGTACCACCTATGGATATCAATAATTTGCATCATGCTGTTATGAGTCGTACCCGTACGTGCATGAGTAATGTTTTTAAAACTGAGATACGAAAAATTGTGGTCCATCATGATCTGGTCATCACCCAAATAGAGTTAAGACCGCTTTTACTTCAACCGTATCAAAACGTATTGTAGAGGTTTTTTTGCTTTAAAATAATTAGTTTTGCCCTGGTGTTCACGAAACAAAGCAATACGCTATATTTCGCTACGTACGATTGATGTGGGAAACGCTTTTCGATTATATTCATTTACCTAAAATTGTTTTGCAATTTTAGCGCCACTCTAAATTACAAAACGTTGGCTTTTACTATTTTCCACGGCCCAATGCGAGATACTTATCAATGATTGGACGAGGTCGAGCAAAATATCGTGATCTGCTCGCCCCCGTCCAATCAGTTATCACGATATGTTGCTCGACCTCGTCCAATAATTGATGAATGTCAGCGGAAGAAAGAACTGCTGCGGAAGAGCCCACGCCTCAATGACATTTACTGTAAATGAAAGATATCTGAACGCCGCCGAAATTGACAGTTGTAGGATACCCACTTCTACCTTACCTTTTAATATTTTGTTAATATATGGTAACAATTCTTTAACATTTGTGTAAACCCCATAATAATTTTTCCTCGCGCAGCCTTTTCCCCAGCTTACCATACCGCTAAGTATCCAGTTGCCATGTTCATTCATGTACTGCAGAGGACCCCCACTGTCCCCAAAACACGCATCCTGTCCCCAATCTGGGTAGGCAGCACACAATTGTCGTTTCGTTAGGTTTCCACCATAACTGCTATTGCAAACTTGTGTGGGGATAATTTTCACACGCAACTCCTAAAACACAAGGATAACGCACTATAGAAAAGTCAACAAAGCTGTAACTCGCAAGACTGGTAGGTCGAGTATAGTATGAGGAACAGTTGCAGAGAGATATGCCATGGTAAAAATCACAACCTTTTGACTCAAACTACCAACCTTTAGAAAATCAGATCTTTTATACTCTGACGTATCTTGAGTATTTCCCCACCCAGACACAAAATGTGTTGTATTCACAATATCATCTTCGGAAACATTTGGCAAGCATACTGTCCGCACTTGGGGGGTAATTCTCGCAGGTTTCTTGAGTCGAATGAGAGCAATATCGTAATCCCCCGGATCATAATTTGTCAATAATGTGTATTTCGGATGAATGTACAATTTCTCTGGTTGCAATACCTTTCAACGCAAACAAATATACTTTGCTTTAATATGAGTGGAATCCACTGTTTTAGTATTAAAGTCAAACTTGCGTAATTACCATCATCTACTTTTCTATGTTTTGTAATCAAACTACGATTATATTAGAATTGTTACCTGTTCGTATGGGTCGGTCTTATGAAGATAATGATCACCGGCAATATACTTCCACTCATCAACAGCATATTGAAAAACACTCGATACAAAACAATGAGCTGTGGTCAGTATCCAATATGGATCAATGAGATTGCCCGAACACACTTGAAAACTGCTGTTGTTGATATCAGCAACAAAATTAACCAGCCAAGGCCAGGAGTTTATTACTGCTTCATTTCCACCAATAATTCTCCTAGATCTTGACCCATTTTCTTCGTTCACAAATCTTTCTCCGCAATCTTGTTGAGATATCTCTGTGATAAAAATAATAATATGGCTTATGAGCCATGCAAAAATCTCCTGCTTTTCTCATCCTATAATTTGCATTACGGGTTTTCTGCATGCATTAACGTTTTCGGTAATTCCGTAACCATCCGGTGACCATCATTCAAAACAAAACGTGTAAAATAACAACATTCACTGACCTATCTCAAGGAACACAAACGCCAAAGAAACGAACCAAATTTTTTGCATCACATTCATTCCCAAGTACTGTATGTTCAGATAGTTTATCCTACAAAGACATCGTGTGTAGAATGTTAGAGTTGGAAAAACTGGACAATGCATTCATTGCCTTCCCATATATAGTGTTAATCACTGAATGTTCAGTCTCAAGAATGACTTTACGATAACGCCGCAAGTAAAACCTGATGTGGACGAACGATCAGTGTAAGCCGTTTTCCCATCGTTCTGCACATTTAATAAAGATTTAGAGATCATCTTATCGCACTGCATGGACATAGTGGTAGCTTGATCATACTTTGCAAACATGAAAAGCTATACAAATGAAAAGTTAGCCATAAGCACCTGAGGATCAATGTGCCGTATGTGGTAACATTCTCGTGGCAAAAGCTAGCTTGTAACAGCCGAATAATTTCAAACAAATGAAAGACTTAGTTTGTTGTTGGGTTCATTTTCCAGGCAAGGGCGGTACCAGAGAAAAACATGCGTGCATAATCAGTGCATGCGTGAAAAACAAACAATCAATTTATTATTATTATTATTATTATTATTATTATTATTATCATTATATTTAGCCAGGATACCCACATCACCGAAGTGTTT
>JAOBYK010577779.1:0-11689 GCA_025434845.1 Phenganax subtilis | reverse complement strand
TACAACATTTCCATTTTGACTGAGAGAGTAAATTTGGGCGAAGTTCACCAGCATCAAAAACAAAATTGCTTGTCTTGTGATATATTTTTAAAACTCCCGCTGTTTCCCGCTTGTCTGTGTCCCACTTGTTGCCATGGTTTCGATAAACCGGAAATGTTTGGCGGCCATCTTGGTACTCCAAATTCGTCATCATTCGTCATTTTCGCTGGCTTCACTTTTTCAGCCGGATGCGCAATCCAGTTATATAGAAATCAATGGTTAAACCTCGCTATTGACGTTACAGATGTCATGTGGCTTATATGTTTGTCAGAAAAACATCTCGTTGAACTCCAATTTTAAGACCAATGGCCATTTCAATCGTACATTAGCATATTTCTTTGTTCTAAAGTCAGTAGCTATGCTCTGGTGTTCACAATAAAAGAGACGCTTCGCTATGCTACGTTAGATCATGGTCACGTCCACTCAGCCAATCACAACGTAGTATTTCGATGGTTTATATGCCATAGTCTATTAAAATCATCAAGTGGTGGGGGTTTTAGTGAGTCTATTTAACTCATTATTATGATCTATATAGAGCATACTCGGGATTCTATGTAGAACATGCTCGGGAGTCTATATCCCACTGATCCCACGTGACCATTGTCTATCCTATACATACAGTATAGAAGAGAAGAACTGCTTTTAAGCCAGCTTCCCACTTCAACTGTATCGTAACGTACAGCAGCGTATTTCTTTGTTTTAAAGTCATGAGTTGTGCTCTGGTGCTCACCAAACAAAGAGATACACTGCGTTGCGCTAGGGTACGGGCGAAGTGAAAAACCGGCTTTAGTCATCGTGTCTCCGGTGTAAATTAAATTGAAATACAAGTGTTACTTCAAAAGAAGAATAGTCCTCACTATGCGAGCAAAAAGTGTATCACATAGAGAGGAGCTCTGTTTTTTGAAATAACAGTATTCTATTTTAATTTACACGCCGAGAGACACGATGACAAAAAGGGGGTTCAACGTGATGTTTTTCTCACCAACATACAAATTACTAAGGTCAATAAACTTTGCTAGAACGTCATCATGCAACAGTTGCAACGAGTGCGATAATTATTTGCATCAAACAGTTGTCCCGAAATCGCCGTAAAACTCATTGGCAGAGATGCTCGGTCTTCAATAATTTCTAGTCCCTCTATGTACATGTATGTCTTTCGTTTGTTTGGCATGGCTGCTTGTGTAGCGTACCTGTTTAGAATAAGACAGATTTAAACAAATTTCTTGTGTATTTAGACTACCAGCATTTAGTCTTCCTGCAGCAGTGGACGTTTTGACTACGGAAACATATTCCAGACTCCCAGCGTGTATAAAGGTAGCTAGATGTCATTAAAACGTAATTGACCATGAAATGATGAAAATACGTCCATTTTATTGTTTTGCAAAGAATTTTTTCGAGTAAGAAAACAAACTGTAGAATGTATCTAGATATGTAAGGTCATGCTGTTGTGGAGCTACTCAGGACTCAGGATAATGAATGTTTTGCACTTCTACAAAAGTTTTAAATAATTATCAGCGGCAAGTTTCACATGAATTGTTCTATGTTATCTTAACCAGGACAGAATAATTCCTGCTGATCCCATCACTGGTAGTGAGAGAGTGAAAACATTGAAACGTCTTGATCAAGTCATCCAACAACGACTTGTCACATCGAAACTTCCTTCGCAAATGAGCAATCTCGTCATAGGTAAAATTTAGGAACAAAACGTTCAGCTTGGCGCATGATAAAAGCCCGTTTACACGGACGATTATTGCTGCGCTTTTCCTCGCGTTGAAGTATGTGATAGAGTGGATATCTAGCGAATATACTTGGTCCAACAATTTTGCCTATAGATACATTCGTCCGTCAACCACTTCTATCCCAAACACTAACAGGAGGAAAATCGCAGCTTTTGGAGGTGTCGCTGCTATAAAAATACACTGATGTATCGTCAGCGATCGAATCATAAAGCTTTATCTCATACGTGCAGATGAGGGTTTTATGGTATACGCAGATAGGTGGTATTTTTGTATATATTGTCGGTCGGTGATTATCGCATGGTGATTTTGAAGCCTGTCGTGTATGTTGTTGGGAAGGGCTTTGCGGTGTTACCATAAAAATAAATAGTGGAGTCACTCAGTGGTACAACATTTAGCCGGCTTTTTATGCAAAAATGTGTAGTTAACAGGCTACGAAAGCCAGTTCAGCTTACTTTTTCGCCAGAAAATGCAATTGAATAGCTGTCGTACTGGCTGCGAGCATGTGCAATGTGATGTTTGCGCGGCTACACAAACTTCAGCATCTCCGACGCGAGTAAACCTTCCACTCAACTCTATTCTATGACGTCACGGTAATCGTCGCCGATCGTCAGGGACAAAATCCTTTTGCTGACAATATTCACCAACCATTGTCAACAAATAAGATGCAGTCTTGTTCAAACAAACGGGAGAGTTAATAAGAGGGAATATATTTTTTTCAGCGGACGGCCGTGTTACGTTCACAGTTGAAGATGAGTTTAAGGTATTGCTAATTTTAGATGTATATGTTTTAAAACACATAAAGGCCCCGTTTACACTATACCGGATTCCTATCGGAGCGACTCAAATTTTGCAACATTCAATGCTCTACAAAGATTTTTAATGGTAATGACACAATAAAATATACAAAATCTGTCCACCTAGTGAATATTTGCTGGCATTTATTGCTCGTTAACAGTAAACGAAGATATCGTGACGAGCGAATACGGTATAGTGTAAACGGGGCCAAAGATACTTGATGCTCATGGGTCCATGCAGTGCAGCTTATTTACCCCCGCTGTTCTTTCTATTCTTTAGGTTGCGCTAACATTGATGGGTGATGATCCCACTGTACCATGGAGACTTCTCTCTATTGATTTTCTTGTGCAAGATTTTGAAACTGGAGGTGTTGTTTGATTTGTTTATTCGTTTATATATTTGTTATGCAAATTATTACACAGGATAGAACACTTCAGCTAAAAAGAAACTGTTATAAATACTAGCATTCTGATTACCAGTTATCAGAATCAACCAATCGTGGGCAACCAAAATAATTCAGTAATCTTCAGCCAACCATGATCTACTACACAGATCTGAGTCGCGCAGCGGGAAGGGAACAAGCAAACGCGTGAGTTTTCACAGACTGTAGTACAAGCGTAATACAGGATGTGCACAGGCTAAAATTCGAGCAAATACAGTATTTAAAAATACTCATCTAATAAAGAATCATATAGATTTACGTACCCTATTTCAACTAGCAGGTCTTTGTACACTTTATAGCTCCCATAAAAAAGAAACATTTATTCTTGTATTCAGTTTTGGTTTTTGGTAATCGTTAAAAGAAATTCATTTTTTTTTCGTTTTCTGGTTCACTATTTTCTCATGATGGTAATATTTATCAGTAAAAACACCATTACGGGTATACATTTGAAATTCCAACATGAGACAGTCGTTGTGTTGATCCACCTTAGTGTCTAAGCATTTCTCTTAGGCTTTTCACAAAATACTTGTATCGTAAAAACAAAAGCTATACTTTTGAAGATATCTCACTTTCTCCAAGTTGGTTCGGTTAAGTACCGTATTTATTCAAATAAACGCCGCGCTTTTTTTCATCCATGCGGCGGCAATTCGAAGCAGTCATACCTAAGCAGTGAAAGACCCAGTATTGCCCTGTTGTTCAGCTGTTAGTTAAATAATAAATTGACAGTTGCTACCAAATTTGCCATAAACGCCGCCCTCGAATAGACACCGCCCTCAAATAAACGCCGCACCTAAAACGTCAAAAATTTAATAAACGCCGTGGTGTTTATTCGAATAATTACGGTATTTGTGAAAGGTACTTTAATCTAGCTCTCGTCAATTTTTCTGTTTAGAGGGAAAAACGCTTGTGCATGGTCTGCAGGTAATGATGTGTATTCGTAACAAAAGTGCATATTTCCATTATATTTGTGCACATATATATATAGTTTGTACGTGTAAGAGTACACAGACATACTTGGAAACGCTTCATTCATTATAGCATGCACAGGGTTCAAAACTGAATTGTGTGTTTTTCTTATTGTAGGTGCAGTACATTCATCAACTGGCGCAATCACGATTATTTTCAGAAGATTCACCTCTTATTGATCTGTATAATTGTCTGCGTATCCTTAGTAGCTGAATGCACTTGACTATTGTAAAATTTACGTACAGTTTCTTTGTTCGCATCCTCTGTAATACTCAGCATATAATCCGTGCATTGTTGTAGAATAATTCTTGATGAAACTTAACATTGTTTAGATTATTTTTGTTCTTTGCTTCAATTGGAAGTTTTACATTCGCAAGTAAGTAGATGAATGAAGAAAAATGAATACATGTGGTCTGATTAAAGTTATGGGTATTGCCAAAACTGAAGAAAATAAATGCGTGCATCATAAGAACTGCGTGCAAGATTTTGTTAGAAGAACTTTTCTGCGAAGTGTAGCAAAAATTGATGACAAAATTCATTGCAATACTGTTTAAATAGTTGTTACTGCTGACATTCAAGAATCATTAATTCACTTGGTACATCAAGCTCGTATAGCTACGCTTCTGTTAACTCTCTACATAGCAGGAGAACAACGAAAGCGTATAGGTAGAATTTGGGTGAGAATGTTGGCACATGCACGTTCTTATGGTTGCGAACAGTCGGCGATATTCTTCCAACGTTTTATTCTTGATCATTGCAGAAAAACGTTGCTTGCAACATGGAGACATTTTTTCAGCATTAGCGATCCGGCTTTATGCATGCAAACCATAGTTTAATGATAGACTTTGATTTACGAAACTACTAAGCGTGTTGTGCATGAAAATACCGTACCATACGACACTTGTAACATTAAAGGCGGTAATATAGTTTTAATATCTTACTTTCGTTAAAGGTGAATTGATATTATTGTTTCAGGCTCAACGTCTTGTGCGTGAACGATGGTCAGAAAATGTGAGAATAGAAAACTATGTCGTGGGTCAGAAATTGACGATTTCATATTGGAGGTATACATACTGGTACTCTAGAAATGATGCGTTTAGGTAGTTCTTGATTACAGAATAATTCTTGATATCAAGCTTCATTTTAATGTGTATTGGTCATAAACACTTCAAAGGTTTTTCCTTGAAAATTACGACTCATGTGCATTTTTGAATTATAATATTGCGTCAGCTAGATTAATTTTTTTTTGAGGATGAGATATCCGTACACTGAATAATGACTGTTTTCAGTCCAGCCTAGTCATGAATACTTCTGAATTTTCTAGAAACCCTAAGTCTAAGAAACGTGAAAAAGGTAAGGGTTAATGCTTGAGTTTGGGAGAATCAGTATCGTAAGGTATCTGCATTTTAAGATGGCTTTATATTTGTGAAAATCTTGAAGCCTACAGTTCTCATAAATGCGCCAATGATCAGTAAAGTTCTTTGTTGTCGATCACTGATACGTGGAATCCTTTGTCTATCTTAAATTATTTTCTGCTTCAAAGTTGCAAGAGCTTTGCCGAATTTTGAGAAGCAAGCTTAAGTGCGCAAGGAAGATCTGGAATAGCAGTTAAGCCAGCCTTGGTAACTGGTCATGTAATGCAAATTTTAAGAGATTGATAATATTTCAATATTTAACCAATACATTTGAGCTGGTACATACTGCAAAGCAAGTTCAATGTTGCCCGTGCAATGCCTTCGCCCGCAAATTTTCAGGCGCAACTATAAGTCGGCTTCTGTTCAGGGGACGGTTGTACGAAACAGTGGATAAGCTCAAAACAGAAATCACTATTATATATTCCTTAATCGACCAAACTGAAAGATTTTTAACTGAATACTATATGCACGTAAATATTGGTATAGAGCATATAACTGGATTTGAAAGATTTATATACAAGCTACATAATTATGAGAAAGTATTTTGAAATTCTAGCTTATACACCGTTTAAGTTAAATTGGCTACCTTACATCCGGTGCCAGGTGATTTATTAAAGGCCATTTTCCACTACGGCCTTTTTGATCGCGCGGGTGGAGTGCGCTCTTGATCTCGCGGAGAGAGTTGAATTACTTTGACTTTCCTGGCGTGCACGCGAGACCAAGCGCCCACCATCAACGACGTAGCATGTTCAAAACTGTGCGCTAACTCCGCGCGGGCAAAACGGCGGTAATGGAAATTAGCCTTAAAACATGACCAGTTGCTCTTACTCACGATCAACCTCATATTCCTAAAGCAAACAGGTTCATTTGGTAGATCAAAATCAGTGCGTTTGACAGAACGTTGTCGTTGAAATTTTTAGACATTTTCAACGTATCTGTTATTGTTGGCGGTGAAGACACGCAGAAATCCTCACTCACTCTCATCCACAAACCAGCATTGAAGTTGAAAGGAAAAACTAGAGACGTTGTCGTATCAGTAAGTTACATCAAAACTATACCGTTTTCTCTGGTTACAACATAGGGTGAGATTGTTTGGAAACCAACTGCCACTTTTAAACTACAATTTAATGGGGAAAATTTTCCTCTTGTTAATTTTGAGCGGCAATAAAAAGAAATTTCCCATTTTGGTCTTTCGTTGTCTCCGATTTTATCCAAAAAGTTTTCAATAATTTGTTGTATTTTGCCTTTAACTGACATTAAAGAGTATGCGTGATTGCGAGTAAAGAAATTCTTTAGATATTTTTCAAAAGTATGAAGTTATTCTTTTTTTCATTTCAGACGAAAAGACTTTGCATTGAAGAGATACTTTGCGAGACTATTCGAGCTCAGTCTTTGACGAAGTTGGAGGTTGGCGTACATATACGTACAATTAATCTCTATACACGCCCCACTCGGCCTGAAGTGTATTTTTTGACAATTTACTTTTGCAGTCCCTAATGGAAAATCGTGTCTATATTTTAGGTTATTAAAGATCTTTTTCACAGCGACAGCGGCATGAAATCATTAGGTACACAGATATCAAATTAGTTTGATTTGTTGGTTATCGCAAGGTATAAACTCTTGCCCATCAATCGCTCCTTTGCTCGCTGAAAGTCATTTGTACGTCATAACAAAGTCGTCATAACTTAGAATCTTTACAATGGGTTACATAAGGCTACATTGTGCCACCCTCCTTTCCTATAAGTCACTTATTGATTTTTGGGTGAAATTCAAAGGGGAGAGTTATGTAGTTCCAAGGGGGGCCTAACAGTACACTAGAAATTTCGTTAAAGTTTTGGTGACCGTGATGTTACGATAAAATCAAAATATTTTCCTAGTGTTCCTGGATTCCAAACTACCAGAACTTCAGATAAAAACTCATGTTGTGTCATCAGTTATTTCCGTCCTTGTGGACTTCAGAACGGGATTATACGACGTGGCAATCAGTAATTCTGAAGGTACTAATGGACTGATTGCACGGTGCAGTGCTGGAGAGTTTCATTGGTTTCATTAGGTGAAAACTAATATCTTCATTGCACAGACTGCGAATGAGCACAACCATGGCATGATGTTGTGAAACCATTTGTAGTATATGCACACTAAACCTAGGCCTTGTGCACATTAGGGATGGTTTTGGTGGTTCGGTAAGAGCCGTCGTGAAGCCCGTTTTCCACCGGGCCGAAATTTCCGTGCGGAGAATAAATCTAACAAACTGATTGGCTAGAAATATATTTAGCCGCGAAAAAGTCTTAAATGAACCAATCACGTTGCTAGATTCAATTTTTGCTCGCAAAATTCCGCCTAATGAAAAACAGGCTTAAAAGGGAATTGTTGTTATCTATGAGGAACTGTATAACTGGGAGGCAACACAAAAGGACAGTTGGCATGCATTCATATGTTTGTTTTCATTTATAGTCGTTAAGCTTCGTGTCAACTGCAAAAACGCCTTGAATAAAGATATAAACAGTTTTCCTAATATCGTTAGAGATGTCAGGTTTGTTGCATCACTAGTATCTGTATCAAGGAAATGTAATGATGCATGTGAATCACTAGTTTCAGTACGATATAAACTAAAACTGTCACGTTTTTGGACAAATTGAACTTTTTGTGTTTCAGATGCGCTCTTCGTGTGCAGCAATGTGTAAAGAATGTACAGAACATGGCTACCACGTCGACATCTCTATCTTTAGTGAACTTTAGTGACCATGCATTAAGTCACTTATCCAAACACAAACTTTTCATGAAGTTTCAAATGCACTTTTCTTATTATCTGGTATAAGATTAATTTCGAAAGGATAAACGATTCATGTACAAATGGATTATAAGCATAACATTTCTAAGCTGTTATACAAACGAATGTCATGTAATGTGTATTTTATTTTGATTTGTAGGTCTTGGAGGTGAAGGTAGATGAGAAAAGCAGTGAGTTTTGTGAGAATTACTACCTGCTGAAAGTGAAGCCTGGCCATTGTACACATCCCTCAGTCAGAGAGAGCGGTGAACGTCGTGCCTCGGAGAAAGGGGAAAAACAAGTGGAAGGATTCTTTCTTAAAGCTGGTCCTCTTGTCAAACTTGATGTTGATTTTATTTCAGATCTCACGAACATTACAAATGAAGGTAAGCTGCAGCTCATCTTGGGAGGGGGGGGGTGAGCAATGTTTTGTCGGAAACTTCGGTGGCACAATCACTAGGACATGTGCTTTTCACCAATGAAGATGTGGGTTCGATTCTCAGCGTCGAGTTAATTTTCTCATGTGAAAATAATCTGTCAACTACTCTGCCGAAAGTCGTAGGTTTTCCTCGGGTACTCCGATTTCCTCCTATCCGGGGAAAGTTGACAAGGTGGGTTAGGATAAAGAGATTAGAAAAGTAAAACTTGATTGTTGTAAAAATGGACAGTCTATAGGGTAATAGCTATACATACATATACACACTGCATGTATTCATGCATTTGAAAATTATTATAATTAGTTATGTAATTCAGTTCATACTGCCAGGTAACTATCTGGAAACTATCTATCTACTTATCTACTCGTGTACATTCTGTTGGAGTGCGCATAGCGTCCTATTCGTATCCAAGCTCTCATTATATCCTGGAGTCCGTTTGAATACTTTTATTCTGCCATTGTTTTAATCAGAAGAAAACTTAGATTGAAGCCTTCGAGATGTTATCTATGGGTTTTCCAATAAAGTATTCCATGCGTTCTGATTTTGAAATGATTTAATGTGCTTTTTTATTGTATAGATTATATTTTAGCATTGAGTGATTCACCGGAGCATTCAAGTGAGAAGGTGTGTTTATTGAAACGTTGAAATCTCAGAGTTATTTATCCATTTCATGTGTGAGCATATTTCTATCCGAAGTCTTCCCTTAATGAGTCTACCACTAGACAGTAAAAGTTGGCACATGCTGGCAACTATGCTTAAGAAACAGTGAATTACAATGCTAAACGAAGATAGATGCCCAGGTTTTTTTGTCTTTTTCTGAGCTGTAAAAATTCGATTGATATGCCCCTGCTGTAGGTTGAGAATGTTCCTGTGAAAAGAATGAGAAGGGAGACTCCCGCACGTCATTCTTCAAGAGTCGAAGAAGTTTACAGTATTTGTAATGCCAGGATTCCGTATTTGATTTTGTGCAATGAGGTAATGTAATTCAAATTCAAATCTTGAAGGCGCTTCTGCCTAACTCTGTGTCTCGTTTAACTTTGCGATGGAAAAACTTGACTGTTGTTCTTATCGTTTAGTTCCACAAAGCTAAAGTTCCTTATCACGAATTATACAAGGAAAGTGTTGATCTATCTGTACGAATTCTTGAACTACCCACGCCTCTCAATTGCGATATTGAAGATGTCAAACATTTGAAAAAGAATCTTTTGGACTGCACTGTATCACACGACTCTCTCACTGGATGGGAATTCAAACTGATTATGGCTGAACCTCCCTTCAAACACGACCAAACATCACAACATGTCCTCTTACGTTACGAAAGAGACGCAAAAAGGGGAGATGAAAGAGGAGATAGCAATAGATTAGTTTGGAGCAAGTTTGTAGACGACTGGAAATCTATTTGTCATTTGTATAAACACGCTAAAGAACTTGATGAATATTTGACAGGTTCGTATGAATCGCATCATTTTCTAGTCTATAATTTGGCCGCGAGATAAATTCTGTCTTTACAATGCATATTCATAAACCTGTTGAACTTGCTTCGTTTTGTCGGATGTTAGTGTCATCCATTTCTCGAAATTCTGTTTATCTGTTGCATAATTACAATCTGATTTAAAATGATTAGTATAGGTTGTTTGCAATCACGTGAGTTTTTCATCAAATGATGGGCAAGCGACATTTTGGTCGACGATTTTTTCCTTTTTCAGTGGATTGTACAACAATAGATAAAAAAGAGATCGAACTTTTATGTCTTAAACTATCGTTAAAGTCAACTGCATGAACAGTTTTCAACAGCCATTTTCGACATACTTGCCCGTCATCTAAAATTTCAAAATCACATTTGATAACAACTGATTCGTGCAAGAAACAAACATGATGTTTTCAAATTTTTCAATGAAGTACTGTATGCAAACTGTCATTTAGCCTGTGTGACAGATAGCCGTTAGAACCAGTAGCGAAACTTGAAATAAAGACGGTTCTTAACGCTAGGCAGAATGCCTAGTTGCGCTTAACAGTAGTGTGAAATTAAGGGTTCTAGCTACTTTTGGTCACGCCCCTTTTTATGCAAATGAGATAAAATCTGTCAATCAAAAAATCACTCATGCGTAACGAAAACGTCAAAAATTCCTTCTAGAAATTTCTAAACAAACAAAACTACAAAAATGCCCAAATTTGTTCTTCAATTCTAAATTATGATTGGTTAAAATTTTTCTGTATTTTGTTTAGTGTTAAAAATGTAATAATAATAAAAAAATTGTAAAATAAATGGACTCTTCAGAACAATCCATATTACGCGAAAAACTTTTAAAACTTTCTGAATCAAAAGATCTAATTCGATCGGATGGTAAAAACTATACACAAAGTTATATTAAAAAAGCTAGTTATGAAACACTTGAAAAAATTTATAAAGATTACCAAAGAAAACAATTACAAGAAACCAATGAAATGTTGACAGATACATTTGTTGGAAAATTTTCTGAATTACTGGAATATCTTGAACTTGTGGATAATTCTACAGAATTAGGAATAGAACTCATAGAATCAAAACCATTTCGTCAAGATATAAAATTAATCATGGAGTACATTACTCCTTATGTTCCTCTGATTGGAGTTTTTTCTGGAGGACTTATTGTAGGAAAACACATGTTAAGTAAGAAAATGAATAATGAAAATTCTACAGACGAAAAAAGTTCAAACATATCTGATGATGCTACAAAAAACGAATAACTAATTTGCATAAATTCAAAAATTGAAACTTTTTAAAAAAAACGTCAAAACTACAAGTAAAAACAAAATGTCAAAAACTAACTATAAAATAAAAAGTAAAATGGACAATCAAATTACAAACAACTCAAAAAATGATAATTTAGGGATTTTATCTGAAGTATCAAACAAAGCAAAACAAATTAAAACACCTGAAGTTAATAACACTAAAGATCCATTTAATATGATTATTGTCGGATGCACTTTTTGCGGTAAAACTTATTTTCTTCT
This sequence comes from Phenganax subtilis, assembly GCA_025434845.1. Classification (NCBI taxonomy): domain Eukaryota; kingdom Metazoa; phylum Cnidaria; class Anthozoa; order Malacalcyonacea; family Clavulariidae; genus Phenganax; species Phenganax subtilis. Next base: position 92 of record JAOBYK010577779.1, on the reverse strand, counting down.
TAGTTTATTAGAACGAGAATACATGAATTATTTTGATTATATTTTTCTAATTTGTCCAACTTATGAGAAGAACAAAACATATCAAAATTGGT
>JAOBYK010577668.1:0-11698 GCA_025434845.1 Phenganax subtilis | reverse complement strand
TCCTTTGCAAATCCCGCCATATCATTGGTTCCTCGCATCGATCACGTGGGTTGTAACTCATTATGCAAACCCCCCCCCCCGAAAAAGCACTAAATTTTTACCCTTTTTTGCTGATTCAGCAAAAATCTGTAATAGTAACTTATACTAAATGGCTGCTTAGCCACCGCACCTTCATAAAAAAGATAGTACTTATAATAGTTAAGTACTATGCTCTGTCTTCTTTTAGATGCCTGTTAGAACCAGGTTCTGAGAAACGTGGGGTGAATAATTTCACGATTCATGGATAAGTTAGAGGGTGATTTGATGTTCGCCTCAACAAGTACAGCAAAGATGGTCGTTTCTTGACGAGCTAAAGAAACGATGGTAAGTGCAGTGGTTTGATAACTACTAAAACGATAGTATATGATTGTGGGATCTGAATGGTATTTACAATTGTACAAAATGTATTTTTATTGTTTATTACTTACTCAAATGTAATTTAAGTTAGCAGTAGAGAAATATTTTGTCTGTTGGTTAGGCCTTGTTTGTTCTTTAATATCGCATAAAATGCGATTTGTGAGACACTTTTATTATTATTATCGTTATTATTGTTATTTCTATTATTATTATTATTGTTGGAACTATTACTATTAGTATAGTATTATATTTCTAAATCTAAAGAATTAATCATGTAGCTAAAGAAGGAATTTCAGTCAACAGAAATCGTCAATCTATCAAGCAGTGTGCTTGGTGTCATCAACAACAAATCTGCGACCTTCCCAAATATGCTCTAAGACATACATTTGGATGGCACTCAAATTAAATATTTAATTAGGAAAATTGTTGACAATGCCATAGGATTGATGTATGGCGTTTTCTGCTGTAGAAACAAGGAATGGACGAAACCAGATTTAATAGAAATTCTAATGCCGTATTTGTGTAAAGTTATGTACTGTTTTATGATGTATAATAAGTACGTATTTTCTCATTTTCCATACTGCATAATAAATCAAGCAGCCAGATGTAAATTACCTTTTTTTTTAAAGTGAGATTTACTGTTGTAAGTGTTCAGAAAAAATTAAATAACGGTTTCATAATTATTATTATTATTATTAAAACATACTTCAAAACGATTGAGAAATCAGTAAGAACAACTACTATCAACGAACGTCATGGATATTGTTAATATAATAGTTGTACCTCTACCAAGCCAAGTCTGAAAAACCTTCACGAAGTTGCTCCTCAGCACTATTCAAAACATCCGTATCGTGCTTGCCAAAAATTTTGTGTAACAAATTCTCTTCCATGAAACATGGAAGAGGTCCTCCTTTTAACAGACTATATATAACCTTAGCAGAAACGTAATAGGTCAGTAAATTTCAGACCAGATTTGTGTTCTGTACAGAAGCTTATTAGCCTCTGTACTGATCTGTATGTATGTACATTTCTTTAACATACAAAATAGCAAGTAAAACCAACAAAACTCCAATAATGTCAACTATAGTTTGTACTTCTTTCCAAACACTAGTCCAGCTCCAAAATATTGCCTCCTGTTTTCAGCAACCACATCGTAGTGCAGAACATACACTGAATCACCCGTTCTCTTGAACAAACGGCCTCTTATTTCGTGAACCATTGCACCCAAGAATTCTTTTCAAGGACCACCAGAATCATGGGCACATCCACCTAAGAAGGTAACTTTGAGAGGTAGGCTTGGGTCATGACCCATTCCACCAAGCAATTTGTCGGAACCATCTTTGAACAGAGTTGCCCTCAAAATAAATATTTTAGTCGTTTCACCATCAAGTTGCTGCATTGGGTCCTGTGTATCAAGTTGACGTCCCCATAAGAAATGACAAACAAAAGTGCAAAGAACATGAAGAGGATCGTCATTTTCACTCCTACCTAAAAGATAAACAACCTTAGTTTCCGTTACAGAACCAAGCTTTGCTACTGTTATTTCTGAAAATTTTATGTACAGTACAATCCAATGTATTGAGATTTTGCCTTGATACTGTACGAGCCTAGCCCTCGGTTGACCAATTGATTGTCATGTGTAAATAGTTAAACAAATTCACTGCTCCAAAGAAGAAGCAGTTGGCTCAACTTGCACTCACACCTTAAAAGGGACTCCTATTTTATGGGGTCATACAAAATGAAGTATCTTTCTGTAAAATCTCACCCTCAGTACATGGCGTCTTAAAAAAACCGTGCTGTTCTATATCCTGAAGTTATAAAAATATATAGGGCCTACAGAAAACTTCGCCCAAAACGAATTCTATCAGAAAGACTATACCTTTTTGTTAGTCTTACTATAGCATTCATTCACATAATTAGAATCATCATTGTGATAGAAAAAATACTAGGTATGTGCCAGTTAGTGTTGCATCGATGGTGTTTTGTCGGTGTTCTTCGTAAACATAACGTTCATCCCTGAAAGAGAATGGTGTACATTTGGACAATCAATGAATTGGCTGTTTAATTTTACCCCTCAGCACCATCTGATGTAGTAGTTGTCGCATATACGATTAGACAGTTCATACACAAGTCCACCAAAGAATGAAACAACGCGCCAGTTTGAAGATCCACAACACCCATTGCAAACAATGACACTTACAGCATATAACAAATTTGGCAGTTCGTATTGTTCATACCTATTTTCAATTTCAGTGCTATTAGCAATATCGGGGTTCTGTGGCTCAGCGTTTGTAGAGCTAGGAAAACTATCGGTTGTCGCATTCTCAGTCATAGAACCAACAGTCATATCTATCGTTTGCATGGCCGTGGATGGGATGTCAGTGGCAACGTCATTGACTGTGGTTTTCATTATTCCAGGTGGAAGTTCCTGATCATCTTCCGAAGATTTATAGCCCTAAAACAATTATTTATAATCTATTACCAGTCATATGTGGCTCTTTAGTTTAGAACGCTTTTTTTTCAACTGGAAATCCGCCGCAACTGCTTTAATGTGCCACTCATGTTTCCAGAAGATGAATATACACACCTCGCATGATTCTTGATGTTGGTGCATTTCACTAACTGGGAAAGATGCCGCACACACCAAGCACACTTTGACTTCCTCCTCTAGCTGTATACCTTTGGTTAACGGAATACTTCTTTAGAGCAGCCTAATGTATATTCTTCCATTACCGAAACATCCTATCTGCTCCGTACTACAACATCCATGGGAAAAAACTTTGAGCTGTTTCCTTGTCTTCTCTTGGCTCACCAAAAGTTGAAATCCCTTTGTATGCCATAACTGAGGAAAGGTTTTAAAAAAATCACTGACTTAAGAAAATGCACTATACCCTTTATTCTGTTAACTCGAATGCCTGCGGTAAATCTCAAAGCAAAATAATTATGTCCAAATTTAAATTATAAGTGCTATCATAGCACCCTAGTAAAAAAGTAGTGTTATAGTCATAGACGACATTCTTCACATCAGCAGAAGAAGCAGATACAGGAAAAGATACACGTTTTTCCCCAAGCCCATTTTGATGTAGCTCCAACTTTTCAGAGCATGATGTTGCCTCTGTTGCTCCAACATCAGCAAAACAGAACATTGTTCTTGTCACAGTCTTTTCCAAAGACAAAACATCAAATAATAAGCATTATCGCATGACCTCAAAAATCTACAGTAGTTTTGGCTGAGAATTAGCAATACCTTTTTTGTCAGTGCACGTCTTCTCCTTGATGAATTCTGTCTTCCTGGATATGGTTGGACCCTCTAAATTTCAATAAAAGCTAACTTGTTAGTATCAATACTAAATCACAAGAGTAATAACACTGTTTTTTACAACCTGCTATATTTGTATGCGACAATTTTCGAACTTGAGATCAGATGTGACCGCATTTAGGTATACCAACACTAAAAACCTTAGTACACCTATACTTACCCATTTGGATGGTTAGGTGTTAGCTTAGTTGACCGAGGGGTTGCCTGAGACAAGAACTGTTGCTTTGACTCCCAATGATATCTGCAAAGCTTAAGGGGCACACTGAGCTTACCACCCCTATTTGAAACACAGCTAAATCCCTCGCACATATAATTTGATGGAAAAGAGACAGATGCAAGACTAAGCAGGATGTTAAAGAAAACTGGAAAAAATTTAACAAATCACGATACTAATACCGAGAAAACTTTAGATCTGAGCAAAACTGTAAACTGTATTGTTTGGCAGTTAAACAATTATAAGTCAAGATACGTGAGCACGCAGTACCAAACCCATTAACGCGAAGTGAATTTACCAATTGTCGTCTAAATAATCTCCTATGCTATTCTACTGTGGACTGATGGCATTGGCTAGGAGCACTTGCTGCCTGAAGCGAAGTTGGTGGAATCCTGGGGGAGGGATGTGGAACCTGGGAAGCTTTTAACCCTGAACTGGATGACTGGCATTGCTCTAATGCTTCAGCATTTTGAATCGACGTTGATTGTTTGTCCTGCATCGATGTTCGAGTTCTGAGGCCATGTGTACTAGTAGTTCCACCCAAGCTCTATAGCATCTGCATAACCTGCATAAGCACATTCACTGTATCCTTCTTGGTATCACCCTAAACATAAGTAAGATCAGCTCTGAAGTTCACAGGTATGCAATTTTTTTCATCACAAGATATATTTAAGAACAAACGTTTGGTACATATAAGGGCCAAATGTATTGTGTGTGGTTGGTCTCTAATAACTTCACAACTGAAATTCATATTACAAGAATGTACGAATACCTGGCATTTTCGACAAGGTCATCAACTTTTAAATTAAACACTTCTTATCTTATGGGATTTTAAATAAAGATTTATTAAAAACGACACAACAGTACTATAATACTACATTCTTACCATTGCTGCATAGTGTTCCTCAATTCACAACTCAAAAGGCCTTCCATCAGCATAACCAAAGAACCACCAAATGTTTCCAAAAACAAATGAATGCAATAATTTCAATTAGCCTATCAGTTCTAGGTAACATAATGCCACAGTTAGTAATGTGGACGTTGCACGGGATGAACATTTATCACCAACTTCCTACATCCCTGCTTGGTTGAATTTTGAAACGCATGCAACCTAAGAAAAACTTGATTGTAAAAAGTCAAATCATGGCTTTAGTTTCTGAAAGTCTTGATGATTGGTTTTTTATTGCCTGGAAGCTAACAATTTTTCATGCTGTTTTGGGATTACAGTTCCACAGTTTAAACTTTACTTGTTCAAATTGTTAAGACCAAATACTAGCTAGTAAGAGACAGTTGATTAATTATGTAGAAAAATTAGATCCTTCCTCCAGTTAGAGAAATTATTACATTATCTTATCAATGATCATACAAAATCTACATATGACTTCCCTTGGATCCCACTTCATCTTTGCTTGAAATGCAAGAGCCATGTTACTTGATTTGATGCTTTTGAAAGCTCAGTTTTTAATAAACTTCTAAAAACCAAAAAGGCTTGTAGATTAACTTTTCAGTAGGTACTCACAAGTTATAAGACATAAGGCATAAATTATCAAAGCCTTCCAATTAGTTGAACAAAGTTTTTGAACACTCTTCCCATGTTTGTTCAATCTCCCCTTCAACATAATGAATGGACTCTCTTATATTTAGAGCACTCAGTTTTCTGCAAAAGAAAGCAAACAGGACTATCAACCTTATGAACTTTGTTTTTCCACCTATTCAAGACATCTTTTTGTTTGAGAAATTTGTAATTCTAGTCAGTTTAATGTTAGTAAGTAACCAATCAATGATCATAAGACATTAACAAGTAATTAAGTTCTGGATTATGTATAGGCCACAAATAAATGTCCACAACAATGAACATCATGCCCTCATGCTACATTAAATGGCAATCATTTGGGTTTGCCAAGGAACTTCACCAGCAGTTGAACTGAAATAGTCACAAAATTAATCTCCGACTGTCTTAGCATCTTGACTAGAGTTGTTTGATCCAACACAGTGTGTCGATAGCAAACCAGAATCAGCTTCTACAACAGACCTTCAGTGGCTATATGTCTTTGCCTGTTACAAACTTCTTGGTCTACACATCCATCAGGGCAATATAAACTGCTTCCATCACTGAATCTATCCCTCATAAGATAGTTATGCAATATGACGCTTGCTTTGAGTGTAGCTTCAACAGTGTTTCACTTTTGCCAGGATTAGATGCCAAAATATATGGAATCCTGCTGCCATTATCGCGAAAGTGTTTTCTATTATCCTTCTTGCTCGGCAAATTTGATAATTTGCAATTATTTCTCTCAGACTCAGATTTTGGTGTGAATATGGTTTAACAATGTTGAGATGCAAAGGAAATGCGTCATCAGTAACAAAAACATATGGTGCCATAAATGATGATCCCTGAATAATACATGAGTTTGGCAAATTGAGCAAATTATGGGTAATTACATCCCCAACGTAACTATTTGAGAATATACCACCATCACTCTATCTTCAGTTAGAAAACCTTTTTCAATCAGTACATCCCATATTGCATTGGCGGTTTCTTTGATTAGTAGACCAACAATCGCCTGACTATTACGATAACTTGCAGAGATCATAACCTGCAAGTTGCCAGATGGTATGTAACATAATGTTACACACAGTCTTTCCTCGGCACCAATTGGATCTTGTTTAAATTCTGACTTGGTTATCCTTGACCAATCCACTGAAACAACTCTTTCAACTTAGAGGGCAACATTCAAAACATTTTAAAGAGAAACTCGTGGTCAAACAGCTTCAACTCTTGCAATAGACAATGATATTCACCTTTGAAATTCTGTTCTTTGAATATCTTTCTCACCCAAAATCTTTTTCAGAAGAATGAGCAATTGCCTTCTATACAGAGCGGCTATGTTTTTTTACTCATTCATCCCCACTTGGTGTTTGCGTGACAAGGAATGACCAGGACTTGAGAGGAAATCGTTGGCTAGTATTTCATGCAAATTCTTTTTATCGCGCGCTCTTTTTTTGCTTGAAAAACCTAAGAGGAAATCCACTTTAACATTTTGTGGTGCTTAGCAATCAATGAATGTGTGGGCACGTGTGAGTAATAGTTCATGACACCAACATTCAACATCACACCAGGTTACCTATCTATTAACTTTGGTTATCATAAAACCTCATTAGACAGACACTATCGAGATTTTGTTCAGATGTCCCCCTGAAAGGGGTTACACAGAAGACAACAAGGGACGGTTTTCGGTACAATTCAAGAATCAGATAGCATACAATATAAAGCAAGGTAAATGTCTATGTTTAAGATTATCGGAATTAATCACCATTAAATTCAACTTTTATTAAGTCAGATCATATCTATAAACATTTACTTTCAAGTCTCCCAGGATATTTCATGATGTGAAACATAACAAAGAAGCAAAGCTAATACTTATGCCCATTACTAAAAAGGTATCCATCAGATTTTTAAATGGGTCTTGCTTAAAGGCATCCCTCAGAGTCATTTGAAAAAAGGAATCAGTTAGTGTTTCCTTTAATAAAGTCAGTTTGGTGTTTGTTTAAAAATGGTGTTTGCTAACTGGGGATATCAGCAGTTAGGTTTGAAAATACAGTGTATCTGTTTATTCCTGGCACATAGCTATTTACTTCATCTTTAGTAAGTTTAAAGAAGTTTGTTCTACAAAATTTCAAACCTCTACAACCTCCTACGTTATTTTTATGAATGTCGTCAAAGTTGAAAAGCCTCTGAAGAACTAGGAATCCAAGGATAGGGCAAAGTTTCAAAAGGCAAATGCTGATGAACACACATAAGGAAAAGCTTTACAAGATTGCTTCATAGGTGACCAGTGACTTTGAATGTTGAGTATTTAATTTTAGAGACTGCCATGCTGAATTTCATTTTCAGAAGTGTTTGAATACTCTTTGAGTCGAAATATGTTGGCAGATACAACATGATTGTTCGACACCAGAACGTACAAGTTACGATTAGAGAAATACAACATGGTTGTTTTAATTCTTTGTTTCCCCATTGAGAATTTATGACAAGGCTTGATTTACGGAATAGTTTTGATATCAAATTTACATTTATTGATTTAGTATTTGACATACTATTGTAACTTCATGCATCTGCATTGTAAATTGATCACTGTTGTTTATATGAGATGGAATAAAGGTATATTGTTTATTTGATAGACGTCAGTTTGCCGTTGAAGAACCATTACATTCACACATTTCTGGCTTGGCGTGAAATTGCGTCTTTATGATTGCTCTTGATCATAGTTGTTTGATAGATTTCTGACTTGATTGTACGTCAATGACTGACAGTTTACAAGTCACACCTACGGTACAGGACCAAGTGTAGTATGAAGGGCAGCACATATATCTCTGTTTTTGTAAGCAGTTGGAAAACTCCAAACATCATTCTTCAGTTATAAGAATGCACAATTGTAGTGAATTGTAGTAAAATGTGAGCACTTGATTAGTATATCTCAGATGAGAGCAAACAGTAGTTGGAGATACCCATGGTGGTACCCAGACAGTACTCTGGGTGAACATACAAGGTACAATAGCGTGACCAGAAATTTTTTGCTAGATATGCCACTGCTGCTCTTGAACTTGCTTTTGAATGTGATGGGACGAGTTGCCTAAAGTTCTTGCCCTCATCAACCTAACAATCTTAAGGTCACAGGAATACTTGGAATTTCATGCAACTTCAATGAGAATGTAATATGATTTATTTTGAGCATGCTATTTCTATTACTGATAAGTCACGAGAGCAGGAAAATAGCTTCATCTATCTATGCCTAGCTGTCGTAAGTTATGCTGCGACCAAGATGCGAATTTCTTTCTGCAAGCCTTGCACTCCAGGTACTCAATTTCCATATAGTACCAGCTGTTGACATCTAAAACTTTTCTTACTGTTCTATGCTGTCCTGCTTGTGTGTTCTATACCTCCTACATATATAAACAAACATGAGATATGTTTAGTTTTAAATGAAAACAGCTGAGCTTATATTGCACACTTTGAGGCCTTTATCCTTTTGTTTTGTTGTGCACTCTTCATTGCAAGACAACTTAACACTCCAAAATTTCTAAGGTGCCCACAAGAAGAATGGCAGAAGAAAATAGGACTCAGGGGAAGCAGGGGCAGTGTTTAGGTGCTTGGTTGAAAAGGGTACCACCGCATCTTTAAAGTGTCAATGAGGCGAAATTTTTGCCCCCTTTTTTATTTCATAATTGTAAAGTGCACATATTTGTTAGCTAATCCCTGAAGTTTTAGATTAAAACTATGAAAAACAGCTCTTTCATGACAAGTTAAAATCTCAATTTTGGCAGCTGCCATTAAAATTTTTAAGAGCACTGAGGTGGGTGGTGTGACATCATTTTCTTAACACAACAATGTCTCGGGTTGCAATTTACTTCAGAACACTATGGTGATAGTGCACATGTATCGTGTGCCATCTGTCTTTTTATTATTTAGCAGTTTGACACTGTAATTTTCCCTGATTTAGTAATTAACCAGGATTCTACATTTCGGTTATATCAAATAATGAGCTGGTTATATCAAATTACCAATTATTATAGCTGATTTATTTTGGTTATTTAATAAATAACCAGTTTCTCTTCACGTTGAAAGTTGGTTATTTGATAAATAACGAGATTCTTTGCACGTTCAAAGTCGGTTATTTAATAAATAACCAGTTTCTTTGCACGTTGAAAGTTGGTTATTTAATAAATAACCAGTTTCTTTGAATGTCGAAAGTTGGTTATTTAATAAATAACCAAATAATATACAGACCCTCGGCAGACCAACTTACGTGGCAAGTGACCAAAAATTTATCTTCACCCCCCTCCCGGTGAGAATCAAACGTCGTTAAAAATGTCAGTTATTATGTCGGCTTCCTTCTCCCAATTTTTCGAATTTTGCTTGCCATTTTAATATCACAGATGCTGTCCCAGTCTTGTATTGTGATAAAAATTTGTAAATGAATCAATCCAATAATCTTAAAAGAGTGATCACATCAGCGGTAGAAAGAGCTGTGCATGAGTGGTGAGTAATGAAACACAGGTAACATTTTAATTGATCTTTCTTGTTTAAGCAGCTGTAGTACTAGTAGATACAAGGTGTGAGCCATGTGAGATTCTAGGTATAATTTAGTAAAGTCTCTTCAATATCACTGATAAGTTTTAAGACAATCATGGACCATAGTGAAGGTGATAACTTTGTTGTGTAGTATAACGTTGGTGTCAGCATTACAGCATTGTTTTGTTGTTATCTTAAATATAATTTTAACGGTTTATAATTTATGTTCATTCTTATACATTGCCTGTATGTAGTAAATTATTAACTGTATTCAACAATGAATATTTATGATCTTCAACCTTGTGTTTTGTTAAAACATTATGTATGTATACCCCTCCATGTTCATTTCGCAGTGTCTTATGCACAGCTCTTTCTACCGCTGATGTGATCACTCTTTCTATATTATTGGATTGATTCATTTACAAATTTTGATCACAATACAAGAGTGAGACAGCCAATACTCCTCAACAATTTTAGATTATGCATGTCTGTGTAACAGATGCAGTATAATATTAATTATATGAGAGACACGAGACGAGATTTAACAATGCATTGTCTTTATTTTCCACTCCTTATAACTAAAATACAGTGAATTTAACTTCAAAGATAACAAAATAACTATAAAATAACGTTCTGGTCTTTGTTGCCCATCATAGCCGCTGACCTACAACCTCCTTGCGTCTTTTGTGGAATGACCTGCAATGACAATAGAAAACCACACATACTAACAATGCATAGGGCGGGAAAAGAGGTGGGAATGCATTGTTAAATCTCGTCTCGTATCTCTCATATAATTAATATTATCCTGCGACTGTTACACAGACTTGCATAATCTAAAATTATATTTCGAGATACTCAACTTCAATGTAACAATGCAAGTTCAAAGCCAAATGTTAGGGCCTACACGCTGATAAAACTGCATTACCAGGTGAAACATTAAAATGCGTCCTATAATAAAACTTCAAGAAGGTGTTTTCTTTTGACCAATCTGCCATCTCTAGGATTTCAGACACAGAAACTTCCTGACACAATGCTTCAGAAGTAGAGGCTCCTCTATGCCTGACAATTCCAAAAAATTTTTGATCCATCTTGCTAAAGTTGATGACGTGACAGGCTTATGAGGAAGAATATATGACAAGAATAACTTGTTGGGTTGAGTAATATCACTAGGTCTGAAATCTCTTGTACAACTTTCATAACACTTTAGACATTCCACAGGACATAAGTCCTTATCTTGATCAAATCTTGCATGAAAGCTAGATTTGAGAGGATCCCCTGGTTTAGATGTCTTTGACAAACCAGGTAACTTGAATGATACACCCTCTGGGTGAAATTTTCGAAATCGTAAATCTTTTTTAACAAGATCTGAAGATCTATCTGGTGCTGTAAGAGCAAGTAAAGTGACCAACTTAAATGACAAAAGCTTCAGGCTCAATTCATCATTACTCCCTAAAGATTTGATGTAGCTTAGAACCTGAGAGACTCTCCAAGTATGAGAATACTTCGGTTGAGGGGGTCTCAAATGAAAGATTCCTTTCAGTAGCTGAGAAACTAATGGGTGAGCCCCAACCTTGTTGGAGTCAATTTCAGGTAAAACTGCTGACAAAGCCGATCTATAGACATTAATAGTCCTATAAGCTTTGCCCTCTTTAAACTGATCTTTCAAAAATTCCAAAACCATATTTAGGGATACTGA
>JAOBYK010577557.1:0-11698 GCA_025434845.1 Phenganax subtilis | reverse complement strand
TATATTTTGCCGCGAAAAAATCGTAAGAGAACCAATCACGTTGCTAGATTTATTTTCCGCTCGGAAAATTCCGCCTAGTGGAAAACAGGCTTTACGTGTCATTGCACTCAGCTTTATGTTACGGCATTCAAAGTCTATAACATATGGTGATTTCGATAGTTTTTGGACTTTTTTAGACACCCTGTACAGCAAACTATAGGGCAGTTATGTCAACAGGAAACCGTACAATAACAACCACGTGTTGTCGGGAACTGCCCTCATTTCAGCATGGCTATGTGCCTACGATAACATTGTATAGTAATTTGGCAGTGAAACAATTTCCACGATTGTCGTGTTTTTTTTCTAAATAAGGTTATAAATGTTACTGTTATGATTATCGACAGCCTGTTTGGCAGTTTTAGAAACAAAAGCTTGGTAAAAATAATGTGGAACCACTGGCTATGCGATTACATTGACGTGTGTTAATCAGTTAATTCGCTGTGGTTATACACTTGCGTGATTTTTTTTTAAACAAGATTGTACAGTGCTAAGAGGGTCTGCTAAGCATTGAATCTTAAATTCACACTTGAAATTCATTTAAAATCTATCAAATGATTCATTATCGTTAAAAACAAATTGGAGAGACATGCAATTCTATAACAGATAGCTATACATACAAACAGTATAATTAAAAGTACTCTCCCACTTGGCATAGAGAAACATTTTTCAAATATGACTGCTAGGATATGGGTATTACTTATATTATTCTTAATATTTGACCGTGAATAATTTAGTAATTTATTTTTCAAATAGGGGTCTTAATTCAAAAACCTATTTGGGTTTTTAGTTCACCTCTACAGTCTAGGCCTAAATATACTTATTTCAGTTGTACAAATTACTGCTTTTGTCAATATTAATGGCGAAATTATTAATAGAAAAAGCAAGCTGCTGTTGTTTTGGGTATATATAGAAACCCTTGTTTTGGAGAAACCACCTTTTCGCTCTAAGACTAGCCAGGTTCGGATTTGATTTTCATGACCACTACCAGTACAATTATGACCAAACTGATATGCGTTATAGTGGCAACTGTTGTATAGGAGACTGGAAGTTAAAACAAGCCTTACTATTCATGGATTATATCAAATATTATAATGCATGATACTCAACTGGTGCTAATGCTTTTACATTTGATTCATAGACACTTCTGGGCGACTAGGGGTGGAATTGATCTATTTCTCTTATAATTGATTTGTCTCTCTTACAAGGGTATACCTACAACTTCGGACTTGATATAATCTACACGAATGATTAAATTTTGGGGAACAAATTTTCGCGAAAAGGAACTGTTTTATTTCTGTTTTAATTTCCTACACGTAGTCTACTTTTAAGGTTGAATGTTCCTATTTTGACGCCAAGATTGTATCATTTCCCTTCCCCCGCAATGAACCAATTGATATAATCTTGTCCGTATTAGAGAAGTGCCTGTATTGTACTTTAAGAAGTAGTCGGTATATTTTAGTCCGCTGGGACTTAACGAAATGGAAAGGCCATTTTGGAAAGGCCGTCATGGCAAGTTTGACATTACACCGCAAATGGTTTGACAATGTAGTTTGATCGTATAGACGCAATGATTTCTTGTTTGAAGTCCAAAATTTCGGAGGAATGTGATATTACTTATGACCGACAAGTAAGATTTCTCACATTGGCAGGAATAAAATTATGAAATAATACAGCTCGTATTGTATGAACATATAGGAACATATATTTCTTCGATTGTTTTGATCTTATAAAACAACGTGTATCTCAGCTCATTTGTCGTTTTCTTTCAGATTGCCATAATTCTTCTCTGAAAAAGCCGAAAAGGTGTTTGGTAGCCTAATTGGTTTGTGGCTAGAGAAGTGCTAGAGAAGCATTCACGACTTTAGAAATTTTAAGTGGTACATTAAACAGATTTAAAATGGCTGACAGGTCTGATTTGTATTGTCAAGGAGAAATTGGTATTTTTCTTCCGGCTTTTTCTCCGAGCCAGTACATAAGCGTGGGAAAAGTGCACATCACAGATGGATTCTTACGGACTCACACAATCATCACCAAATGAAGCAAAGGGGTGGGGGGGGGGGGGGAGTTTAGCTTAGGATAACCATTCCCTGTCTTATGAGATATTGTATTGCAGTATCCCGTTTGTGTTCCCCAGAAAGAAAGACTTTTCCTTGAAAAAGGTCTGAGGAACATGCGCGAGTCGGAGATTTGGCATTAGCCATAATAGCCTTAACTGACCATAACTCTTGTAGAGTATAAAAACATTGATTTGTGCGGAAACATGAGAATAGCACAATGGTCTTGCGATACCCTGAGCCCACACACACTCTCTCTTCTAGCTGGAAAGGGAAAACGTCATGTAAGTGCAGTATAGAAATTTGTTCTTGAACACTATGGCTGATGCGTTTTTGCGCAAAAGACATGGAAAAGCATCGGAGAAAGAATTGAACAATTATGAGTTAATCAAAAGAAAAGCAGTTCTCAATGTAGAAGACAACAATATATTGTTTGGTTTAATAATTTTCCGAGTATGCAATGTTTTTCTTGTTCAAACGTGGTTTGTTCCAGATGAGTTTTGGCAGGGGCCTGAAGTTGCCCATAAAATGGCTTATGGCTACGGTCATTTGACCTGGGAATGGCGTGAAGGCATTCGTGGCTATGTCTACCCTCTACTTTTTGGATTTGCTTATAAATTTTTACAAATTTTAAATCTTGACTATTCAATATTTGTCATATATCTGCCTAGAGTTATTCAAGCTGTATTTGGTGCTTTTGGAGAGTACCATGTATATAAACTAGCAGGGTTACTCCATGGTACCAGTGTTGCATGGTGGGTTCTATTTTGTCAAGTGACATCGTGGTTTATGTTTTACTGCATTACTCGAACACTTACCAACTCAATGGAAACAGCGCTAATTTCTATTGGCCTATACTATTGGGAATTATCACAAAATGGCAAGACCACTTACACCACTGTTGAGACTATGAAAGAGCAATCAGATACCTATAAAGCTTTGATTCTAGCTTCATTTTCATGCCTAGTGCGGCCTACGGCTTTAGTAATATGGCTGCCACTTGGCCTTGCTAGGTTGCAGAAGTCACCCATAAATTTTTTCTTAATATTTATTTTTCCAATTGGATTATTTTCATTGATATTTTCAATTGTAGTTGACAGTTATTTTTATGGCAAATTTATGTTTGTACAATATAATTTTCTAAGTTTTAATGTAATGCAGAATGTTGGGCAGATATATGGAACACACCCATGGCATTGGTAAGTTAATATTGATTTATTTCATATGTCACTCGATTAGTTTAACCTATTCACTTCTGCCCATTGAGCTGAAAGTGTGCCCTAGTGTTTTGTATTTATAGCGCTCTGTCTTTTGCCAGATGATTTTATTGAACAAGGCAAGACTTTAGCCATTCAGTGAGTTGAGGTTGATTGTGTGTAGAAAATAAAATTACTCATGGTTAAGATCTGAACACAAGCACTTGTCAATGATAAAACTATATGCCCTCTACTTGGAATTAAGTGTGAGGTCTCTTGGTAGGCAGGGTACTGTGATGGCTTTGCAGAACTTTAGGTTTTTTTTCCAACAGTGGCAAATAGTAATTGCTTATGTCTTGGTCAGCAATAATTTTTATTTAATATTGATGTTGACTTGAACCATGTGAAGAAGAACTGTAATGTACTGAATTAAAAGTGTTATTGGTTAATTTATTGTTTTTGTTTAATAGGTATCTAACACAAGGAATTCCTGTTGTATTCCTAAGCCATTTGGTTCCATTAGTTGTTGGAGTGAATTACTTTGGAAGATCTTTATACAAATGGCTTTTACTTATTGTTGTTGATATCACTGTTTTCAGGTTAGTGGTTGATAAAGTGTGGTAAAAAGTAGTGGTGACATCTATTGAAACCCAGCAATAAACATTCCAATGATTTGACCAGATGGATGATCGATCTTCCCATGAATTAAGTTTCATACGCTTTGTAATCATAGGTAATGGAATTTGCCCGCATCAGTGACAATGCAAAATGTTTGTAGTTTACTGATACAGTATATTGTCATGTTGCTTCATAGTTTGCTGAGTCACAAGGAGTTCAGATTCATCCTACCAATTATTCCAATAGCAATGTGCATTTGTGGCAAGGGAATGTATCATGTTGCAAGATCAACTGCAAATGCTAAGAAAAATGAGGAGAACTCACAGAATAGCAAAACTATAAGTTTCAAAGGAAAACTGTTGGCTGTCTTTTTAATTGTTACAAATGTTCCTGTGGCACTGTATACTGGTCTTGTGCATCAACGTGGAGCACTTGATGTGATGAGGGATCTTGAGGGGAAAGTTAATGGCAGATCAAGTCTATTGTTCCTCATGCCTTGTCATTCAACACCTTATTATAGGTAAGCTGCAATGGTCTTCCCTTGATGGACAAAATTGCATGGCATTAGATGGAGTGAATTAGTTTTAATAAAATGTATGGGGTGAACTCAGTACATTTCATGGAGATAAATGAAACCACCTTATCTTGCTACCATTTGTAAGCAACTTTTTTCACATCAGTTGCATTGGCAGCTATGCCTGTTTCCTGTTTGCAGTTGATGATTGCTTGCACCTGGTAGCAATAACTTTCTTTTATTCTTTAGTTATGTACACAAAAATATCAAGATGAGATTTCTGGACTGTAGTCCCAGTAAACAGCCTGGATATGTTGATGAAGCTGAAAGATTTTATAACAATCCTCAAAAGTGGCTCAATGAAACATTTATAAAGAAAAAAGAGAAGCTACCAACTCATTTGGTATTCTTTGATGTTTTATTGAAGGTAAATTGTGGTTTTAGGATTTTCAAGAAAATGAATGAAAAATGAAATACTAGTATCTGTAGCATCAAATTTCTTTCAGAATATCAAATATTTCACTGAAGAAAATTTATATGTCGAGGTATTGGGCATTTATTATTTTTGTAAACATTATCCTGTTTAATTAACTCAAACAAGTGACTGTCCTTATACAAAATTATGCTTTCCCCCCAAAAAACTAACTAACTACTGCACAATATGCTCTCCATGGTTTAGATCGGAGTGGGTACAAATTCTGTACTGTCCTATTTTACTGTTTAGCAAGGAATGATTTTACTCTACATGACTTTTCTTTAGTGTGGAAGACATTTCTACAGTCATTTTCCATCTGGACGATTGGGTCAATCAGTTCTGCTGTTTTGCCAGACTGAGTGAAATTGCAGATCATGTCCATATAGCAAGTTCTTGTCTAGTTTTCAGCCCAATTCTGTGCAAAGGCAAATGAAAAATATAGATTGGGCAGATTTATGGTCAAGAGTTAAATTTGGAGGAATGGGATTTTTATGCTGATATCTATTTAAACCAAATGCTGCTTTGCTCAAGTTGATTTGGGTCATGCTTAGAGTGGCCATGAAAATGAATTTGTAAAGCAGTCTAATATCAACGTATCAAGATAAATTTAACAAAGTATGAGTTTTAACTTTTATTGAAAGCTAAATATAGCAAACTACACAACCATGAGTGATCAAAAATATCCAATTCCCTAATAAATAGACAGTAGAAAAGCTTATCTGCCACATTTCACAAAAATTGCCTTGTTCTCATCATACAGCACATTCCATTGAAAATCTGCACGAGCATTTGGCTTCCTTGAGTATCTTTCCAAATGTTGGTGAACATTTGACCATTCCCTTTTAAATGTATGTATGACTGGTAGCCACTGAAGGTGCAACAACAATTTTAAATAGAATTGCTGAATAATTGATTTAGCATTGTAGTTCTACTAGCTCAGCTGTGGCCTTTATTTGTGGAAACAAAGCTTTCTCAAAAATCTAATCTCTGTACAAAAATTTACAATTCCCTTTATCCCCAAGCATTCAATGTATCAGACTTTGTTTTAACAATATTGTGTTCAAAGTAAGCTCAGTAAGGAATCGTCATCGTCTCAACACCTGGAAGAGGTCTTCTGAAGCAGAGTACATGTCGCTCTAAAATACAATAGTAAACAAAATTGGGGCATATAGCTTCTTACAGTTGATTTCAGCTCACTTTTAACTGAAATACTCAGAGCATCATCACGAACGTCGCAAGTTCGTTTCCAAATTCAAATGTTTGTAATGAAATTCAGAAACAGGTTTGTAAACAAAGCCTTCATTGCTTATAAAAGCAGCCAATCAAATGCCCAGAATGCAAACATTGCAACTTGGAAACAAACTTGGGAAGTTGGGCACAAAGTTCCAAATGGTTTGGTGAAAACTGAGCTGAAATCAACTAATGGTTAATTTCACAATATGATTGTAAGTAAGGACTTATGAGTTTTTCATCTTTCTTCAATAGCTTTACATTAGAGTCCCAAAATCCCCAGGCCACTTTGCAACTTTAATCCATGACCTGTCTGCCATGGTTTAGCCCTTTCTTTGACTTATAGTCTTTGTAAAGGCCAGTTCACAAGGGCGATTGTTGATGCGATTTTTCTCGTGTTGAACGATGTGATTGAGTGGATAACTGGCGAGTATACTTGGTCCAACAATTTTGCTGATGCACTCGCCAGTCAACCTACTCGTTCACATACACTAGAAGGAGAAAAATCACAGCAAAAATCGCCCGTGTGAACTGGCCTTAAGGGTGTGAAGTTTTGATGAACTTCACAAGTAGGGCCATCATTTTACTGCCCAGAATTAGGCTTAATGAAATTTGCCTGTATGACAGAGCACATTCCTTGGTCTTTGCCCATCTATTTTGTGTAGTATAAGTTGCTGCAGTTCTATCAGTTGCTATCTGGTTATCCCTGTATTCAAAGCTTTTTGGCAGAGTCAAGTTTGAAGCTATGCATTACTTTCACATGATGCAAAGTTATGATGATAAAGATTTCAAAGTAGAAACTGTAATAAACAGATAAACGTCGGGTATATGCCTTAATTGAAGGTATTAAATTTTTTAGGACTTAGGGCCTAGGTTGGCGAAACTTTAAAGCTTTATACCTGGACCGTGAATCATATAATGCTCCCAACCAAGTGATTGTTGAACTCCAATGCCCCGCCATTGATCTTCCGTCATTAGCTTCTCCAATGGCACGCACTTTGCGAGTTCTTTGGGCAAAATAACGTGTCTAAACAAAAATTATATAATATCCAAGGACAATGTACAGTGAAATAAACTCAAATAGCTTATTTTCGGCAGGTTTTCGCCGTAGCTTGAGTTACAGTTTCAAATTCTCGTTCTCTTGAAACCGGTAATTTCGGATCGACAAGACCTTGTAAAGAAACTCTGACATTTCGCGAACCTGTATTCGTAATAGTCGTCTTGGTATTTCTTTGAGTAATAGATATCTGCAGCAGACATTTTGGTCAAAAAGGAAGCTTTACTGTCTTCTTTAAGGGAAATCAAAATGCTCTTCGTCGGCGTGCTGTCTGAATGATGAATCTTCAGAAACCTTCGTGAATTTGAATATGCCTCGCTACGCGCTGATTGGTCGCTTGGTGTTAATTCAGAGTTCTGATTGGTCAGTAACGAAAATATTTGCCTCGTTCTCGTTAACTCGTTTCTCGCGAGTTGCGAAATGCTATGGTGGCTGAGAGCCCTGCCACAATGCAACTTGCTTCTGATTGTCCAAATTGTGTTGACCACTTCAGTGCGGGGAGCTGTAATGTTTCTTCGTAGATTTCAGAAAATGACTCAGGTAAAAGACAATCGATATTGAATTAATAATAAAAGCCATTTTAATCAGCATGGAATCGGAATAAGAGATCGTACAAAGACCGTTTAATGCAAAATGGAGGAAGAAAGCGATGCTTTAAAAAACGTTTTGTCTAAAGTCGGAAAGGACCCTCTTGCAGTTGATTTACAGATTAGTTTGTTCATTTCTGCATTACATAACTATCGCTACGACAGTCTGCTCAGACCATTTCCTCCTGGATATTTGCTTGAAAACGGCGAAAAAAATACGGAAGCACTCGTAAGTATTCAATAATTAATAACGTTCTTTAATAACTAATTAAAGAAGTTGATAAGTTTGGTCAATTTAAAGAAGGTGAGGACCTTCCTGTAAAGCCTATCTGGGCCAAAATTATAATATCGTAGCTATTCAACAGTAGATGGTGCGCAACATACCCCTAACACTCAAAGAAGACAGATTATCACTATGTTGACTGAAATATAAAAATTTGCAAACAAGGAAAATATGTCATATGTGATCTAAGTCATCCTACATGGTACCACCTGCAATTTGGTTTGAAAGCCACCTACTAGCCTCTTCCACACTATGCAACTCACCTGGGTTTGACCTTGTTTCAGCTAACTGGGGTTTGATTTTCACAGTGTGGACACAACTAATTTCACAGGTCAAACTTAAGTTAGTTGTGTCCACACTGCAAAAGTCTAGCCAGGGTTGACTGAAAAGAGGCCAAAGCCTGGTTAATTTTCGTTGTGAAGACAAGGCTATTTTCAGCGATGATGATATTGAACTCGAGACGTTAAGTTTCCATGACCAGTCACATGGACCAGAGCAAATTTTTTAGTAGCCAATCAACATTTATAAATTCATTCCTTCCTTCAGTTTAATGCACATTTTTAATTAGTAACATCTACTTATACTGTCCAAAAGAATAGTCACCCACTACACAAGATTACACAGCACACCATACAGCACAATGCACACTACATTGTTATTTCATGCAGTTTTACACAAGAAAATATTAATCCTCAAGGTTTGACACTGGCCACTAATTTCATATCAATTTTATCAATATAGAGAAGCAAGGCTAAAATGATACCGGAAGTTAAGGAATTAACCAAAAACAAACAACAAATTTCCCATAATGTGTGGGAATTGATAGACTGGATAACAAGTCCAAGGAATATGGAAGTAGTGCAATCACCTGCAAATAAGGTAAGTAATGACGGGTTTTTTAATAACATTTGTGTCGATCGATAGGTGGAAAATGAAAAAACTGTATTTTTGAATTTTCTGCTGAAACTCTCAAATAGAGAGAGATGTGTGACGGTGGGTGGGGGTTAAGAGACCTAGACGGGGTGTCTGTGATACTCAAGGTATGGCCTTGAATCGTTGAAATCTTGATCGAAGTTGCAAAAAATTGTACATTTACGCACATTCTAGAAATTTAACACTTTTACTGTTTTGGGAGAACCTTCCCAGCTTGTGTTGCCCAACAAGTGGTCTTGGCTACATATGCCACAGGGGCACTTTTAGAGTTAGACTTTTTCATGTTCAAGGCTGTTTACTCATTTTCATGTTCCAGATTAGAATAAGACTTGTCTCAACAATTTATGAATGACATAAACATGTGACATAAAATTGTATGGTAACATTTTTGTGTCATTGCTGTTAAAATGATATAAAAATGTAGCAGTTTATATGACGTTAAATGACATGAAGAATTGTCATTGTAGAATGAGAATATTCCAGAATAGAATGAGACTGAGAAGAAGAGAGGCTTTTTCATGCTCAAGGCTATTTGCTTATTTTTATATTCCAGTTTGATGAAATAACAGCAAAAACTGAAAATTCAAGAACATTCCATTCACCATCCTATATTTTTGAACTAAAATACAATGAAACATCAAACAATAAGTTTAAAGAACTATGTCGAGATATGGATATATTGTATGGTTACCATGGAAGCCGAGTTGAAAACTTTTATTCAATTTTGCATAATGGACTGCATGCACACCTAAATAAGGTAAGCTCTAGAGTTAGCTCCAGTCCGATTTTGATAGTTTACTTTGGTGTGTCTATGACCTAATGATGCATCAGACTTGTATACGTATAGTACCTACTACTCACACTTAGTGTATAAACAATATAACAGGTTTTAAAAGTAGATGCCACAAACCTGGTATGAATAAGCTGTCTAATGATAGTGTATTACTGATTTGCGATTTGCGTTATGGTGTCTTGTCTTATGTTGTATCCTGTTGTGTTGCATAGCTTTCGTTTGTATTCTCCTGTATATTGTATTCTGTTTTGTCTCATCGAACAGTAGTTGTAACCTTATGGGATAAGGATGTTTGGTAAATATGAAAAGGTTGACCTGTGGGTTACTATATAGTTCCATGTAAATCAGCTTTTGTATTTGGTGTTGAACGTACTGTTAATTACATCTATTCTGCTGAATGAAAATATACTATGCTACCCAAAGCAAGTTTTGGTCTGCTGAACAATGTTTGTTTCATTGTTCTTTTTAAACCGTTTCTTATTTTTAATCTCATGGAATTTGTAGACATCTCTGTTTGGTGAAGGAACCTACTTATCCAGTGACTTGAATGTCAGTATTTTATACAGCAAATTTGGTGAGGGCTGGAAACATAGTTTACTGGGGGAAAAACTAAGTTGTATAGCTGTGTGTGAGATCATTGATCATCCAGATGTTAAGAGATCCGTGCAAGAACCCGGCCAGAGGTCTAGGTCGAGAGCTGAGAACAGTGAAGGCGGTGATGTACCAGAAAGGTATTTTGTGGTGACGAATAATCAACTCATACGTGTCAAATATATATTGGTCTACGCTTCTCATACTGGATATAACAAGTACGTCCTTCATTTCCAGATATTTTATAAATTATAAAGAGGGGAAGATCATAGTTACGTCCCAAAGCAGTTAGCCTCCACGTAGACCTGGGTTAAATTGACTACTGTACAGTAGTTTGTTTTGGAACTGCACGGTAATTCAAGTGCATAAAGTGTACATAGTATACTACTTAACTCAAAAGTCTGGGACTATGAGTGGTGTATCAGCTAAGACATGCGCAGGTATGGCTCTCACCAATGCCAATGTCACAAAGTTGATTGCATGTCACTCCTACAGTGTGTCTCAAAAAAAAACGGAACATAGATTTATGTTAACGTTTCAAATTAGTGCGATGCATTTCAAATTCGGCTAAGCTGCGTCTCCCATGAGTAAAAAATAAAGCAAAGAAATTTATGTAATTCAGTAAAACGCAGTTGTAACAAGTTTCCAGGGAAGACAACTTTGACATTTTTTACGTTTTATTATGTAATATTAAACTGTTTGATATAGATTAAACTGATTTAAAAAGTCAGATATCGTTTTGTTGAAACACACTGTGCAACCACCCCAAACTCCTTGGACGGTATGTAAGGACCTCACACCTTCGCCAATGTGTTTTAGTACGTCGCTGATTAAAATTGATGAATTGAAATATATTATATAAACTCAACTTGCATTTTAATAGTGCTGTAAATAATATTTTCATAGATTTTTTTCCATATTTCATCCCTATCTGCGTCGAATTTTCAAATTTTAATCAGTTCTTGCGTACGCTCATCACTAGGCGTCTGTAGATAGATGGATAGATGTGATAGAATGGTTTAATGAACATATTGTCGCACCAAAACGGTGAATTGCAACGTGTGTGTCTATAACATTTATGATACACATGCAGTAAGAGTATTTATTACACTCATTTTGAAATCATTGCTGTTTCTAGCAATCTGATTGGTTCTTAGGAGAGTGATTTCAGTACGAATCGCACTCATAACAGGGTGATTTCAAATTTCTTGCTGACGCGAGGGTTGAAATCACTCTCCGTGTAACAACCAGTCAGATTAAGGTATGCAACTCGACTAGCCAATCAAAATCAATAAAAATAAATACAAAATTTGAGTTTTTTAAAAACA
>JAOBYK010577556.1:0-12114 GCA_025434845.1 Phenganax subtilis | reverse complement strand
ATCATCCCCACTAGTTTTACCTCTAAGTCGTGCACTTCTTCGTACCATGATTTACTAAATTTTCAGCAAGTTTTCGGTTTTTTTCGCTGTCAAAATTTAAGACAATTTTTCTCACTTTTCGAGCACGAGTTTGGCCACCATTTTGAATTAAACGACCGATACTTTATGTTATACTAATTTAATGGATTCCACAACCGAGGAACAAGTCGATAACTTAGCCACAAAGATAATTCAATCGAGGCCAAGGGCGCAGGGCATACGCGCAGCAATACACTAGAGGTAGAACTACACAATATAGAATTATGAAATAACAGTAAAATACTACAGATGCAACAAAGATACAAAATAAATATTTAGACTTTATGTTCCCTATAATAAAAATGTTTTTTTTGAAGAAAGCTAGTTTTACTCAAGCGTTACTCCAAGCCACTTTCGATGGCCCAAAAAACGCCATTCCCGTTGCAGGCTCGGTATTACGAGACGCCACAGACTCTCGTTTTTCAGCCCTCGTTCCATTCTCATCATGCTTCTCTTCCCTCAAAATAGTAGATAGCCCAAAATTAGAATTCAAAACGTTTACTCTGTTTTTTCTGAATTCTGGAAGCCGGTAGGCTATTGAAGCATCGTATTTCATGAACATAAGTTTACATCCTCGACGAAAATCTCCACTAAACAAAGTGTATATGACTGGACTGGCTGCACTAGATATATAAGCAATATATCTAACAGCCAAATCTGCACTCCTGACATTGTTCGCACTAAACGATTCTACCAATTCATAGATAATGTAGGGCAGCCACAGCAAAGTATAGACTCCAACTTGAATTGCAAGAAGTCGAGTCACTTTAACCTTTGTCTTTGGTACTTTCTGCACAAACCTTGCTCCAGTTAAATTCCTATTCCTAGCCCGTATACAACGATATACTTTCAGATAAATTGCATACGTTGTAAAATGAGGGAGGAAGAAAAGAATAGTAAAACAAGAAAAATATGTTCTCCACTCCATTGAGAGTTCTGGCAAACAAAAGTTTATGGTGTTCATTTCGTAGAAATATGCCATTGGACAGGAAATGGACACAGCTAGAAGCCAAATAGCCAAAATCACCTTTTTTGTTTGTGTTTTTGATAATTTAAAAGTCAATGGATAAGCAGTAAGATAGAATCTGTCCAATGACATACAAAATAATATCCCAATTGATGCTAGCGCATTGAAATGAACTAGAAATGCGATAACTCTACAACCAACGCTGCCAAAAAGCCATTGACTACAGAATGATAAGTCCACGGTTAGTAATAAGCACAATGTAGGAACAACAAGATTCACCATTGCAAGGTTCAACACAAAATGATTTGTAGTCCATTGATTTCTCCTGCTTCGATAGACGACCATAATAACCAAAATATTTCCAATGAAAGATACAAGAAAAATTACAATGAGAAAGACAACTTGCCATAATGTTTCACCTTGCATTCAGGACAACGTTTCAAGAAAATTACATTCGTATAACAGCGCCCTTTTGAAAGTAATCTGTGGCAAAAATCAATATCTTTGCCTAAGATATATCAATAATGCATAGACCGTGAAATTGAAAGTGTTCTAATAGCAACGTTTAATTGTTCTCCTGGTTAATGAAAGATAACAACTCTATTTTCACTAAAAATCGTCAAATATCTGTGATCCAAACTCGCAGGAGGGAATTAGAACAAAAATCGCATGAAATTTGCCGTCAACAAATTGTTAATTTCATCCCACGTCTTCGATATATTTCGATCAACCCACGAAACACTTTATAAATCTTTTCGAAATCCACAATGTTCTCAGGAAGATTCCACAAAAACATTGGCAAGTCACCACTTTAGCTCATCCCCAAGCTTCATCAAAGTTGCGAAATGTTGAAACGAGAACTTGGTCCAAATCGTTATCCTTTTAATTGCTGTTCAGTTGTAATTTGAAATTCAAATCATTGCATGTTTGCTTTGGACACAATGCCGTCTAGAAATTATACTTTCAATGGACGAACATCCAGTTGTCGCACCAATATTATGTCATATGGAAAGAGGCAAAATGAATGCATTATATAAATTGTTGGCCCTCTTCAAGTATTTAAAATGTTACACCAATCGGAACGCCAATGAGAATCCTGTGAGCAAATTTTATTGTAAAGGGAACAGATATAGATTCCTTCAAGATCTCAGAGAAGAAACAACTCTGAGTTTCACCACTTTAAAGCATAGAAACGTTTAATAAAATGAGAAATTAACAAACCTTCTTTAACTACTCGTCCATTAACAATTTTTGGGGATATTTCTCACGAATATTGTACTGAAAGTTGTTTTTTACATTAAAAACTAAAAATAAACACCTAAATGCCGGATATTTCGAGCTGTTTCCTAACATCTATCAACGTCATTTCTCATTAAAATTTAAAGCTGTACAACTGCGCAAGCTTATCTGTGATTTTATTGCATTTCAAATTATAAAATGAATAAGCAGCACGGCAGATGAATGAAGCCAAATTTAAATAATTCCTATTGCTTTTCATTGCTTCTACCAATTCAAACATAACTATAGCAGGGCCAGCAGCATTGTAAGACTAGAAAATTATTTGAGTTGAAAAATTCCTATTTGCTTAAAACACACTCTGAATCTCCTATGAAACAGCATTTAAAATGGCTTTAATACATAAGTTAGGCAGCAGTTGAATATATTCCTTCAGTTGTTGCATTGTCAAGATTTCTAAAATACTATGATTAGTGTATCTACACATTTGCGAGCAAATACAAGAATGCTAAAATATTATTACTATTTAGAAAAATATTATCAAAATATTTTCTAGCTGGTAACAGCAAGTTAGCCCTGATAACATTATAGTCTATAATGTGGCCTCCATACTTCACTGACTAAAAATAAACCTTCTTTGTAAGTGTGAATACAGGGACAGGGCATTGCTTATAGCCCTTAGAAGTGTATGCATCTGTTACCTTACAATTAACTCTCACCAACATTTCCAATACATCTTCATTCACGTAATGCGCACCAAATATTTTCACCAAAGCACTCATGTACCATGTACCATGGTCAATACTGCGGAAACTTACATATCCTAACAACAGCAGAATAATGAATAACTTAATACCAACAAGCAATACACCACAGTACACTCTACTTATAGGCTCTACTTTGTCCAAAACCCAATAGGTCTCCTTGTCAAACTCTGGCGAGTAACAGGTTAATTTGCAGCAATTGAAGATTCTACTGATTACACTATGTTGCTTTTCATACAGAATGAGATCCATCAACATTCAGGTGTATCACTGAGAAGAGATGAAAATAAAGATGCAAATACACTATCTATAATATACCTGGTGCTGTTGAATACCCAAGTAGGAAATGACTCTCATTTGGATCTGCGTTATGACGAAATAGTGAATCATCGTCGTCACCATCTGCTACATCAGCAGTAGTTCCTGTGAATGGAGTAGCATCTGTATCCAAGGTTGAAGTGTTTCTGGGTTGAGGCATTGTCAGGTGTGGTGGTGCAGTTGTTGTTGGGTGAGGCTTAGAAGCCACTGGGTTTACAGGGTGTGTTGATCGACCAGTAAGCTGCTCTCTTCCTCGACATGCTTGAATGAAGAATAACTTTGGCTTGCCAGCAAGAGCAGGACATTTGTCTTCCTTGAAGAATTCTGTGATTCCTTTGATATTAATATGCTTTGAATCAGAGCCATAAATCATACCCAGTTTGCCATGAGTCATGATACAACATACAAAACAACTTGAGCTTTGATTTTGGTCAATGTTTGCCGCCATATCTTGGACCACAGTGTATATTTGATGAGCCATAAGGTCACTGTGTGATTCTACTACAAAACCAAGATTTTCCCACAATTTTTCTAAATTTTCCACATCAACAACTGAACCCCGTCGTTCATTTAAAATGAGTCCGTCATCCGTTTTTCCTTTGAAAGTTTTAATGTTTATAATGAGGGCAAAACCATATGGCTTCTGTCGCATATTGTATCTTGGAGCAGTGTCAGTTTCCCTGGATGTTGGTAAAGTTTGAGCTGTCAAAATATACTAATTAGTATGTAAAATATATAAACATGAACCTTAGTACAATACATAAACTTCAATCACACCTTCATTATTCGGACACTTTTCTATCTTTTTAACCAAATCTAGCCTTGAAACATTAATCAAAAGATCTTTCAAATCTTTGAAATTATTTTCTGAAAGTTGTCCTTTGGTTTCCAAGTATGTCAACATACATTGACCATCATTCATTTTCTCTGCTTTGCCATCTAAAATAAAGGAGCATTATCTGTAGATCAGTGGCAATTCTTTCTACTTATGCATTTTATTCTCTCCAACATCAGAATTTATTTTATGATAATTTGTAACATTAATAGTATCAAACCTGGTACATCTAACAAGAACTTCATCTCATCAATATTATCGGTCGTCAACTCGTCTGCTACACTCTTTAGCAATGTTCTATATGGTGACACCACATCAACACCATCAGATACTGGACTGGCCATGGCACCACCGTCAACCATGTCAACATTTTGTTGACAGAGTTCTGCTGGTATTTTCCTCACCAAATCAATTCGTTGTATTTCTTTCAAAATTGATCGTAGCCATGTCAAATTATCTTCTGTTATAAGCAGTCTTTCTTCTAAAAGTTTAAGAAACTGTAGCGGCTTGTTGTTAGGTATTTTATCCAGCGAACCAGCGTTGATTTTTCCTCGACATACAAACTTAAGAGACCCGACATCACTGAGTGTCAATTCATCACCTAAATCTTTCAAAAATTTGCGGTAGTTAAAAACTTCCGGAGCCATTTCTAAAACCTTAACTGCATAGAACTACATTCCCGTTAGCTTCCAGCGTGTTCCTACCGCGAGGAAAGCAAACAATCGCAAATTTTTAGCACATATTCTGCGAAAAGTAGTGCACTTGGGCTTGGCGCTCTCTCGCTCAGTCGGGTTCCGAAGCTCTGCGAACTCAATACGGAAGAATCCGATGCTTTTTTCCAGGAAGTTACGGAAGTCGAAACCTCCATTGCTTGTCAAGATTCCTTACAGTTTTGAGGATTTTTCGGAAGTTTTTTCGATTAACAAAGAAATTGCAATATTCACATGTCACGAGTCACACTACTCGAAATAAAAATAATCTGACAACTTAGCACGAACGTCAGACGTCTGTTCAACTGACATGTGAAATTCACGTGTACTAGCCATGACAAAAACCAGATCTACTGGTTTTTGGTATCCTCGATTCCACGGCTTCTTGCTTTGATCTGGATCAGGGGTCTATGCGTCTATGATGGTCATTTCCTCTACAACCTCTGATCCAGACTCTTCAACTTCACCACAGCAACTTTCACCACAGAATGTCACGTGATTTTCAGGAAAACGATGTTCATTGCGCTGAAGACCATATTAGTTGAATTGTTTTTGAAATACACCATTCTATAACCTGAACACAATAATGAGAAGTCAAATGGGGGAAACGGTTTAAAAACGTTAAGCGCAACAAAAGTACAGCAACTTCAAAAGACGATATATTACCTATCCAAGACTTATTATAAGACAAAACGAATGCTTTGCAATGATCATCTTCATCACAATGTTGCATAGCCTCGACTTCATCAAACACCAAACTCTGACAGTTCACCAATGACATGGAGTAATCGCATTCGTAGTCATGGTTACCAGGAAAGTCCGCGTGTGAATTGGATTTGTATTGGTAACGAGTTTTGTACTTTTCTGAAATGAGGATATTCAGAAGCATATGGAATTTCTCTTGCAGTGATTTTTGTCAATAAAAGCCATCACAAAATAAATGTAATAGTCATCTAAGGTACTGCACCTGTAGTTAAACCTTCACCATTTCGTAGTTTAACCAGAACTTTTTCCAGATCTCGTACCAGACTCCTACTAGTGTATCTCAACGAAACAGCCTCGTTCTCAATCTTCTGCAAATCGCCGGCCACATGCTCCGGAGCGCCAGGCAAAAGAAACAGTTTGAAATAAAATCTTTGTAAATTATACAAGTTCCATTTCTCGTTGTAGCCTTGACAGAGCCCAGCAACGCAGGGCAAGGAGACATTGTACGTCCGGTTACCAATAAAACAATCTTGATTCGAAACACACGCATGCTCCTCGTTGCCTACGTCATCGAGGTCCGAGAGCTTGACGTCATCGTTGATGATGACGAATTGGATTAATTGGAAGTCCCGGATAACCAACGAGCCAAGAGGCGATGAGCTGAAATATTTCATTAGCCTTGCAAGTCCAACTGCAATCTGAAGGAAGCAAGAGAATAGTCACTTGCTAACTAACAAAACGCATTAATGTAAGCTGGTTAATACCTCTAACATACCCTGAAGCGCTGATGCCACGCCATTTGTACGACAGTCATTAGGGTCAACGGAGTTCCTAGTTCAGTGACAACGGTGAGACCGCGATTCTGAATATCTGTTGTGTCCTGATCATTTTGAAAACAGTAACCCAACAACTAAATGAGAGAGAAAAAAATACTGAAGGAAAATGAAAATTGCTGAAGCCACTGAAACTTTTGAAAAGAGAAGCTATAATTTGCCTTCTAATTGTTCTAATTATTGCTCTTAGAATATGCTAATTGTAATCAAGGTAGATATGTCAATCATTAAGAAACACTTTGAACAATTTTGAAGAGTAAAACATGTTTACTTTGCCCTTAATCCCTAAATTCAAGCCTGGATAAATTTGATTAAAAATCAACACCGAAAAAATCAATGTTTGTACATGTTTAAACATCACCACGAAGCTACGAGGAAAATTTGCAGTCATTGCAAATGATTTATTAATTTTAATCTTCATTCCGCTCAAATTGCTGTCAAAGGTTGAATGGAGCATTGATAAGGTGAGGAAAATTGAAATCATTATGCTATCTCAACATTCATATCAGCAAACACAGGAAATTCAATATCCTCTCTATTTAAAAGCATATTTTGTCTAGGATCGCAGTTATCTTGCGCTTACGAAAACAAGGACCTTTCGGAAAATTTTGAGAACATGTCCCACGCCACATTACAGGTTGATATCAACTAGTGCGTCTAAGTTTTGTCAATCGCATGCAAATGAAAATTAAATAGTAATGCTTTTACGTAAATTGCTCTCATTGTTAGCGTGATTGTGTTAACGAGTGTGAGAACATGGCGGAAATGGGGCAGACCATCCCACTTCTAGCGTGGGTAGCGGCACGATTCAACGATACAGTTGATTCATTTGCCTGCAAAAATCTTCGAGAAAACTTATTTCACAACGTCACAAACCCCGAGGCAAGAAGAAACAGAAATTTTGGTAGCCTGCGAAAATCACAAAATAAAACCTTTTGAATTTTAAGCTAATCGTCCACACTCTTTAGTCTCAGAAATAGCACGCGTTCTTGGTAATTATTCGATAACCTTTCATAATTTGAGCTGACAGTGATTTGAACGCAATTCAATATTGTGTTAAAAATTAATCATTACACGGAATGTGTTCTATCTTCTGTTTTTCACATTATGCTCTGTTCAGTCATACATGCGACCGTTACGACGAATTTTAAATTCAAAAGCATGTCATGATAAGAACTCTTTGGAAGACATCTTTTCCGAAGAGAATTTTATCTACATACATAGAAAGTGCTATCTCAGACAAATTATTTCGCCTTTTGTGGTGTTAACAGTTCAAACGGAAACCTGAATTCCTTGTCGAGACATTTAAAAAGGAAAATGGAAATACATGAAGCAGATGTTATCAAGGGATGTTTCTGCGCCAAATTTTATCAACCACCAAACATCACTGGCGGAGATTAGCGCTGTAGGCGACTAATGACTGAACAATTGGTGGTGAATGTAAAAACCCATTGATAGTAAAATGATTGCTTGATCAAATTCGGTATGTACTAAAACACGGCTCTAACTAAACGAATGATAAAGAACGAAGATTTCAGAAATTACCGCTGAACATAAATGCACATCAAAGTAATAACCGAACATGATGAAAATGCTGAACAGATCGTCAGAATATTTACTTACTTACATGACAGAACAAATGCGTTAATATAGCCTGTTTAGGGCAACGATAAAGCAAATTGAAGTAAATTATCCGGAATTTAAAATGTAAACGAAATATGTTTTGAGTTAGCGAACCATTTAGTGTCCATCAAATTATATCAACTAAATGGATTGGATGATCCTGTGAAATTTTTCTAGTTTTCTTTCGTCAAATATCAAATTAATAACAAGATTGAAACTTCGCTTTCGGACATAAAGCCTAAGTTTGGCATGGAGGCTTCAGTATTGTGGATAAACTACATTCAAAGCGTTGCATGGTTATTTAAACGTTCTGGATAGTTTTGAAGAACAAGTGCCAAATTTTTATGATAATTGCATTATGGAGTTTCGTTTGCGTTGGCAGCTACAGGCGAATCAGATTGATCTCTGTTTACTTACACATGCAAAACAATGAAACTATTAGTCTACGAAGGAAATGCAGTAAAAAAGAGCTCTTTTTTCTGACTATATTATGACAAAGAAAAACATGTTCAAAAAGTGAATTTGAAATGACAAAGTTGGCATCAATGCAGTGGCATGGCTAACATTTCAAGAGAACAAGGATCTACTAACTTTACAGATTTAACAAACCTTCACGACATTAGGATGGTCCAGCTGTTGATAAAGCAGCAATTCTTTCATCACTTTATATCTTGAAAACAGCAAACAATCCTTGGGTAATTTAGCCCTTCTTTCCTCCACACACTTATGTACATCCGTGGAATCTAAGCCGACACTCTTGACTGCTACTTCATGTCCATTATAAACACCACGCTGAGTTAACTTCGTATAACCTCGACCTAACTCATCTATGATGAGAATCATCGAGATTTCTCGGCAACCCAATGCACTATCAAGACGAAAAGGTTCAATTCCTTGCGAAGGAAACTCCTGTTCAACATGAGATGGCTCACTGGTTATAAACTTGAGAAGACTACGTTCTTGCCACGACTGATGATTTTCAACAGAGAATCCCAAATCTTCGAGTTTTTTTACAGTTTGTTTCAGTTCCATGTTTTCATCTTTGATATGCTGGAAATAGTCAAGTCTTCGCTCTTCCAAGCCTCTTCTGTCAAGAGGGTGAGAACCAAAACTTGCAAGTCTCTTAGCTTTGCGTTTCAGTTCAATATTCTCGCCTATCAACTCCTGGATACTTCCTGGGTAGTTCCTAGCTGATTCCTCAGCTTGATTCGAGGCTAACAGCGTTCCGTAGCTTTCTGCACGCTCCTTGCTGCTGTGTTGGCACGCGACTCGCTCACGGTGGTCTTCTAAATAATACAAACTCAAGAACACAAGCAGAAAGCACAGGAAACATGAACTACAACATAATATCCACAACGCACGCTCCGTGAAGCGTCTACAGTTTCGTCGAACGCGAGAAAACATGCTGCTCTCTGAAGCGAACGCGCGCGTTCAATCTTGTGTATACTTGCACATCACAGACAAACACAAGCTTGACGCAATGACACTCTCTTAATGAATCACGCGTCACGTGATGTTAATTACGCCGTTAATTGTTAAACCCCACTCAGCAAAGTGTTGAGAAGTGACAAACACGTTGTCTGATCATGTTTGTTTGCGTATTGGATTATATCTCAAAGGATGGATATTCATGCGATTATTCTACAATTCAGGGCAGAACAAATCAACTCGAAGATCACAGAGTTCACTGATTAAACCCTGTATAATTAAAACTAAAACTTCGTTTCCATTAAGTCGTAAAGGAAGAGATAAGATATCTCTTAGCGATCAAATTATTGAAATGATTTCATAGCAATAATCTTAATAAGGCAATGTTTGTTGTTGTTAAAATCAATAAGCTTGCAATTTTCAGTACATTGTTGTTCACTTAGAAAAAAAATAAAGACAAATGCACACGCATAAACCGTGAGTGATGAACCTTGTACATGAGACTGTCCGAGCGTTGTTTTCGCCATTAAAAAGTCAAGATCTGCACATGCATATTTACGTCTTCAGCTGCCTCTTAGTAAGTTTGTTTTCATAGAACGAGTTATCTTTGACGATCTCGTCTAAAACTGGAGATTTCTCAGACACTTACAACTTTGAGCGGAGATTAGTCACAATTGATGCAAGATCAAACTATTAAGGAAGACCGAAAACTCGTACAGTTCCAGCATCACGATCATGCTTATCCTGCAAAAAAATTAAAACTTCAAGATAAATTTCATATTACTCGCAATAATAATTGGTACGCCAAGTAAAATTTCTGCGCAGACCTTATCATCGCAAGCGAAAGCAAGAATGTGCTTTCTTGGATGCCAAGCTAACGTGAACGTGGGAGCTGTACACGGAACCTCACAAATCTTTTCTCCAGTTTCTACCATTGCCTAAGACGAGACAGATACTTGGTGAAACTTGCTCAAAGCTTAAATTATAATTATACAGAGTAATTGAAACAGTATTTGCTTACAATGTCAATAAGTAGATCTTCAGAGCCTGAGGCAATCATTTGACCGTCATGACTAAAACTTAGCGTTCGAACAGGCCAACTAGAAAACAAAGCTGCTTTCAAAAAGTGTGTATGACTCTCATTAGCTATTCCTCATAACTTACTCTAATCTGGAGAAAGTTCTTACGCAAACAAGTTCATCTAAGTCCCACAAACTGATAAGAGCATCCGCGCTTCCCGTTGCAAAATACCTTAGATGAACAAAGTGTAAATTTACTCAGAGAAATACTTTGTAAAGTTTGGCATAATCTGTCTTGGAAAAAGTCTCAACCTTATTTTTTTCAAAGAACTATAATAAGAAAACTACGTTGCAATCAAGTCAAAGGATGATTACTTTCCAGTAGGGTCAAACTTGATGCAAATACAGTTGGCAGGATGCGCATGGAGAGTCTGGAGTGCTTTCAACTCAGGGTAACTGTTGGTAAATATAAGACATAGTTTTAATACGGATAGAATTAGATTTTTAAGGCAAAAAAACATGATTAGGACAAGCAAACCTTAAAATATTGATAAAACCTTGACCATTTGTCAAGAAGAATAAGTTATTGTCGTTGCTCCAAGATATTTCATTCACCTAGGTTAAAGAAAGAAGAACAATTTAGATAAAAGTCTTGTTGCTGTGAAACTAATCCCAGTTGTGAATGAGTACATACTTCAAAACGAAACTGCTCATCACATTTTGGTTTATACGTTTTAGCATCTACAAAAGTAATAAGATCCTCCTGCAAATAATATGCAAATATTGATGTTATTCTTGAGTTAAGATTTTAAATTAATGTTCTCAATGACAAGTACTTTGTTTCCAACAGCAATCGTGTTTCCATCAGGACTCCAACAAATATTGATATTTTCACCTTTGGTGTTTACGACATGAGCACATCTACCAGCTGAGAGAAAAAAAGATATAGTTAATCAAGACAGCTTGGTTTTATCATGATTCAACAGCTTAGAGCTACCTCTTGTGTCCCATATTCTGATTGTTTTATCTCCTGAAGCAGTTACAAGCATATCAGGGTTTGTTGGATGCCAGCACAGTTGATCAACACTTTCTGTATGTCCTCTGTAATTAGCCTCTTTATTCTGAAAGTTAACACAACTGCACATAATACATTTATGTCGTCACAAAGGGATCACTCAAGAGTTACATATTTCTGTCAATTTTGTGTTAGTACAATCATATTTTACCAATCTGTCTTTATCCAACGTGTAAATACTGACAGATCTATCAAATGATCCTGAAGCCAGTCTACGACCATCACAGCTCCATGCAACTGAATGAACCTTGAAAAGACAACATATACCAGTGTCACTTTCCACCACGTGTTTGTCACATTAAAAGCACTGAAAAGCAAAATATTTTCACCTCAAGTCAACTTTCACGCATTCCTACCTTAGAGGAGTGTGCTTGGACATCTCTTATTCGCAAATTTTGCTCGAAATGTCTTTGCATTTTGTGTAAATAAGTTTCAAATCCCAACTTTTTGGCATCCATATTGTCTCATGTAAATTTTGGCAACAAAAACACCCCCCGGAAAATAGATACAACTCAAATGAATA